>JANTCA010010335.1:0-50407 GCA_024741275.1 Chironex yamaguchii | reverse complement strand
TTCAAAGTCCTTGGTATTACGAGACGAAACCCAGCGGTGGGTAAGGGGAAATTCATTAATTTTTTCTGTGTTTCGGCATAAGCCTTCATCAATGTCAGATATTTGTAATCCCTCAACAGACACAGTGCTTTAGGTATATATTCATCAAGAGTGGAGCATTACCACAATAGCTGCACTAAGTGGGAGCCGACCGAGCTCGAACTTGCAACCCTCAGAATCAAAAGCCAACACTCAAATATATTTATATATATGTTTATGAAATATGTGGGTGTGTATATCAATGTATATGTACTGTATGTATGCATTATATATACATATATAAGCACTGTGTCTGTTGAGGTATTATATATATATATATATATATATAGAGAGAGAGGACCAGAGTTGGTAGCATCATTATATTGTCAATATATACCCTTTGAAAAACGAGTTTCGTGAGATTATATTTACACCCATGTTGAGGCAGTCATGTATACGTATAAGACTTTAATAAAGAATGGAAGGAGCCCTTGATAATACTTGATAAACTCTAGCCTAACTAAAACACTGGGATGTTGAGTTAAAACTTTGATATTCTTTGATGTTTGCTTTCAAACAAACGAGACCTAGCACATACACTATATTAAAGTTTTATCATCCGAATTTTTAAGCTAGGTTGTTATCTTACTTCCCTAATTATTGAGATCTCATTATTACTACGTTAAATATTGCATATTTATCATAAAACTTATAAATACAAGTTAACTTTAACCTTCTTTCTTGTAAAGAAAAACATGATTGTGGATTTGATTTGCGACATTTCCTCTGTATTGCACTGATAACACTGCATTCTCATTTGCAGCTATCGGAACACCTCCCAATATGACACTTGTGCAGTCACGTTGGTACTCCTTGATGTACAAGTACACCAACTTTCCGTCAGAGAAACACGTTGGTGGATTTTTAGGGTTTTTTATCGACTACAGTGGCGAGAGTATTTTCCAAAAATATCCTTTACAGACATCTTCAGGGAAACGAATGTTGTATCACGGTAACATGCTGTATTTTGATGGACTGTCACATAAATGGAAATACAAGATTAATGTATACCCCATCACGCACACGGGATACGGGGCTCCTAGTGTCATTACTTCAATAACAATGCCTGGAGGTATGACAATTAAAGAACTATTGACTTTACGTTTTACATAGGTTTCTTAAGTCTTACTGTATTAGATAAAGTAAAGCGTAAGTTGAACTTCACAAATGCATACAATTATGAGTATTGACTCAATGACTGAACGAGTTGACACTGAGTTTTCCAAGTGTTTTGTCTTTGGAAAAATGATATGTGTATCATCTTGACTTTTTCATCACTCCGGAAAAAATGTTTTGCAAAGGATTGCCAATGGTATATCTTTGAATTTGCTTGTATTCGTTGTTGGAAATAATCTTGATAAGGAGTCACATGACGCGTTGCAGGAGGGCCAGAAGTGCCCTTGCTCAATTTATGCTTCAAGCCATGTTCAGCCATGTAACATGAAAAATTTATAATCATAAGATCAAGAGGACAAGGCTATTTTCCTGAAGTACAATATTAAGTAATTTTTCATATTTATTTAGCCTGGTGTTGAAAAATAGAAGTACGTTATCTTAGAAACACCTTAGCACCCAATACGGTATTTAAATTTTTCTTATTTATCGTTGTATCTTATGGAGCAGTTCAAAAATGTCGTCACGGAAAGTTTGACATATTTTGACCCCCCTTCCCCATGTCACGTATTGACACAAAAAAGGAAGTACCCCCTTGTCTATTTGTCTACCCCTCCCCCTGGTGCGTGACGTCATTTTTGAAGGGCCCCTATCAGCAAAAAACGCTTCATGGCTTTATCTTTTATGAACTGCGTCGTCTAGTCATCGCGAGATCTGCAGTGATTAACCTATTTGTACAGATATCACACCACATTAGTAGAAGGATAAAACTGACATTGCTGCGTTCTCCAATTTACCCTATTTTCACCTATTAAATACAGTCATGGGTGCTTAGAAAAGGCAACAGCAGAGGTATAGCAGCCTTTAAAAACTAGAAAATTATGACTACGACGAACAACACTTCGGAATTATAAAAAGGAAAAGTCCCTTGCTGGTTATTCCATGTTTTTATACTTTTTATAATTCTGAAATGTTGTTCGTCGTGGTCATAATTTTCAAGCTTTTAATAAGACTGCGTTTTCCACCTGATGTCTTTGAAAACTAGGCATGCGGGCAAATGTTCATTCCCCATGGACTGACAGAATGACCAATTTCAAAGTGCGAGAGATAGTAGGAGCATCTTGCCGTTCTGTAAGAAGCTCAAAATCCTTTACGTTAGGCATGCATAGAGGGCAAATGACTGGCTTGCTGACATTGTCTCCGGCACAGTGTATAGAAAGAGAAAGACAGCGAGCATAGTTTGCACAGCGCTGTCACGACTACCGGGAAAGGTTTGGCTGTCCTTCTAAGACAGTCCTGTGATTGCACAGCATTGCAGGAACTCACTGAGGCAACGGTCGTCCGTCCACTGGACATTGCCACAAACCGAAGGAAACGTTGATCACCTTGTAGCACCATTTTTTAATAATTTAGCTATTAGTATAATCCTTTGTTCAATGTTATATCTCGTCAACAGGAATTTTCATTTGACGCTATCATTATTTTGACACAAATACTGTATGCGATTACACCTCCTCTACCTTTCTATCGGACTGCAATCAAGATATTTTGTCGTAGACATGATCCCAATTAAATTTTTATTCCCATTTTAATTTTATCTTTAAATACTTTACAGGAATATTTTTTGTCTCGGTGGCTATAAACACGTGTCTTTTCTTTTCTTACTATCATTACTGAGTAAATTTGGAACTCCATTTTGTTAATCATTTCCGAGACTTTAATACTAATCTTGTCCTTTCTGAATTGTTTCTAAAGCATTGACATTTGCTTTACTTCTCCAGCTCCATCTCATCCACCAAATGAGCTCTTTTGCAAACACGTGGAACAATATTCGATAATCGTACAATTCCGTGGTCCACACATAGACTATTGGAATGGTGTACCACTAGGCTTCCATGTCTTTTATCAGTCTATTCTCAACCTGACCTATCGAGGTTTGCAAGACACATTCAACGTGGACCATCATTTTATGCAACGTTCGTTAACTATAGATCCTGGAACACTGAATACAAGCTTTTATCAAGTGACTTTGAATAACCTGGAAGTCTTTACAAACTACACGATTTCAGTCGCTGCCTACAATGAGCTAGGCTATGGAAAGCAAGCACGTATTCACTGTAGGACACTCAGTGGAGGTAATTATTGTACTCGCGTAAGGTTGTAAAAACTTACAAGATTTTGGAAGTTTAACGTGCAGCGTCTAATGGTAGTCGTTTTGGGGGCAAAATATGACATGAACAATAACGCAAATCATCCAGCACAAGCAAAAAAGTCAACATGATCATCACGATCAACATAATCAGGACAATGAACACGATAAATACTTTCAACATGTCGTATATGCCCTGAACAAAGCGATCAACAAAGACACAAATAATATGACCACATTACCAACTCAAACAGAACACTCAGCACAATCAAAACGATCAACATCATCTGAACGATCAACACGATCAACACAATCAATACCATCAACATCATCAGAACGATCAACACGATCAATACCATCAGAACGATTAACACCATCAACACGATCAACACCACAGATAAAGACAACAGAAGCAACTTAAACAATACTAGCCTACAATGTTTACACTTTTATGTTCAGCTTGACAGTTGACATGACTTAACATGAATATGCATTCCTTATTAATGATTTACGTTATAAAGGCTTACTTTTTAGCAATAACCCGAAGAATCCACATAACGTCATACACTTTCATAATAAAAAGCAATTGTAATTGTAGAAGCAAAGTGTAAAGTATAAGCTTTAGCAAAGTTAAAGGTCATAAAAATTCCTTAGCAAAACCCTGCATAATAACATGCAAGAATAAGTTATTATCAATTCTAATGGATTAAAAAACTGCCAAAATATTGTTATATTTGGCTTTGTATTTAAACAATAATTTTCCAAAAACCAATGTGATCGTATGTCCTAATTGAAGATATCGTTATTGTATTAATTATGTTATTGTGGAAGAAATTAGTTATCTTAATAGATAGAATTCATATCATCGTAGCATTACAATTATTGAGATTAGTTAAATAAATAAAACTCTAATTTGTCACTATGATCTTATAGTTACTTTTTTACTTTTTGTGTTTTTAGTGCCGGAGCAGGCTCCAAGTATTGCAAACATTTCAAGTCCGAATTCTAACGCAATGGAGGTTATTTGGAACCGTTTACCTGAAGATCCTGAAGTATGGAATGACTGGACCTTACAAGGATATGTTGCTCATACAGTTGAACTACAAGAGCCGTTACATCTTACACCAGGAATAGCTACATCAAGTCAAGTACTCCCGTCAAGAAATAGCACTTTACTTGAAAATCTTCAGGAAGGATGGATTTACGGCTTTTATGTTACTGGAAAAACTCTTCAGGGAGAGGGGGTTAAAAGTGTAATAAAATGTAGAAGAACCAAAGAAGCAGGTAGAGATTGCTTTTTAATAAACACTTTGCTTGGTTATGCGCCTGTATTTTTACATTTTGTTGTAATTAAGACTTCGTTATTTCACTTGGACTCGTCCAATAATGTTTTGTTTCTTCACTTTTCTTTCTTTGTCTCCTTTCTTGTCTAGGATTGGCTAGTTTTGCTACATGTTTCGTATAAATAAGTTGCCATATACATATACTTTCCTTTCTGACGATTCATACTCTGAAGAGTGTCAGACAAAAAAATCTTTTACGTATGTTTTTAGCGTAATGTCGCAAACTTTGAAGGCGGTTTTCAAGTTTTGTGCCACAAAAGGATTGTTTAATTGAGAATTATATATCTGACGATTTATTTTAATCTTTGTAGCTCCTTCTCAACCTCCAAAGACTTTTGCCGCTGTTGCATTTAGTTCAACGTCGATAAATGCTACTGTTGGGAAGCTGAATATGTTAAACGAAAATGGCATTATTCTATACTATAACCTTAGTTACAGACAAGATACAAATCAGTCTTTTCAATCAAGAAGTTTAATTATAGAGACAGAGAAGTTTATAAATAAGTCTTATGTCCAGCATCACATACGTGCTGGAATTCGAAATTGTTCTACGGGTACACGTCCTATCACTACGTCCGTTATTGCCTGGGGAATTGTATCTAATCTTGCCTTTTTCACTTCATATACCTTGCAAGCAACTGCGTGTACAAAAGTTGGATGTAGTGCACCTACAAACATTATTAAAGTAAAGACAAAGGAACATTGTCCTGGTTGCAGCCCAACTGGTTTGTATTTTAGCAACGTAACTTCGACTTCTTTATTATTGTCATGGATTAAACCCAGAGAATGGTGCTCATATGGGAAAATAATAAAGTATGAGCTGGTTATTTACGTACCAAGAGTAGTGTCACTCATCTTGCCAGAGGAAGACTGCAAAAAGAAGGCCAGATCATTTGGGAGCAATCAAACATTCATGAATAATACAGAAGGACAAATAACTCAACACTCGAAAGAATGGGTGCCATATGTAGTCTATAAGTCAACCAGCAACTTAGCGTTTACATTTCATGAGCTTCTTAAGTATACTTTCTACTGCGCCAGAGTTCGAGGGTTGACTTCAGCTGGCGGAGGAGTGTGGTCTGGTCAAGCATGCAAAACTACTCTTCAAGACAGTAAGTACTAAGAAAGTACAGTTACAAACTCTGCTTCCTTAACTAATCACATCCCTGGTTCAGATAATGGCTAGGACAGTACTTGAACGCATTACTTTATAATCTGCATACACCAATACTGTGTTAATGATTTTCCTTTTTTCTGGTTGCATATTAACGTTCTATCCAGAATTTCTTGTCTTGTGGCTTTGGTCTAATAATGTAGCTAGAGATCAGGACATTTGTAACATTACATCGCCATACCAATAAATATCTAAATCTGTCGCACTCACCCTAAGTCATGATGTCCAGACACTATTTATAAGCAGTGGCACGAGAAGTAATTTATCATTTTGCACCTAGCTTACGATTGGACTCAAGTAAAGAATTTTGTGACTTCTAGAAATAATGAAGAACATTATTAAACATGATTTTCAAGCATGCTATGTAAATGTGAGAATCAAGTGAGTTATCATCATCATGTATCAGTGTCTTTTGCATATTGTTGTAAACAAAGGTAAGGAATTTTTTTCGCCGTCCTTGTACGCGTTGTCTATCCTACACCTTTACATGATTATCGGATTTCATTCTTGTTCTCTAAAAACATCATTTATTGTTTCTTTTAGAACCAGATGGACCACCTCGTATCATTTCTATCACGTCTCCAAGCAGCACTTCTATGAATTTATTTGTTCAGCCACAACATCGCGAGAAACGAAATGGTGTGATTCAAGGAATGACAGTTTATTACTTTCAGGTCACTAATCAAGAAAATCAGAGCCTATTGGAATTCAACAAAACTTTCCTCTTTCATGACAAAGGTGCCAATGATTCTGGGGTTCAGTTAAATATTTCTCAGTTGGAAATGTTTACTTGGTATGCAGTGGAGGTTACAACGTTCACGAAAGTCGGTTCCAGTCCAAGGACGTACAATTTTACATATCATAGAACAAGAGAAGATAGTAAGTTAATATCAAAAGCCTAACAACAGTTATTTTGCTTTCTAAGGCATGTCATGGTCTCCAAGTCGACCTTCAGTTGTTATTCCTGTGAGGTACTGCGGCAAAAAGACTGGATGAAATAGTCATCTGATATGGAGAAAGTTTGCTAAGTGGCAAAAATTTTGTTCAACTCGGGTCCAGTCTTTTAAAAGTAATAACTGCCATTTGTATCATCAGTTATTAAGAAACAAGTGGTTGCTAATCAGCTGGAACGGCAAAGACTAACAATAGTCATGTAGAATCCTTTTGAATCTTAGTAACGTTAGCAGCTGAGGTGCAGCCAATTTCTAGAGCGTTACATTTTTGCAGATATCCACAACCTGAATATTATTTGCTTTTACTTCTTTCTGTATAATCTATATAAGAATTAATTTAAGCTCCTTTTTTAGATTTAATCACTATAGGGTTGAAAAATTCTGTCCATTTTTAATGAACGCTGAAGTATCAAGAATCTGGTACACCTGGGAGTCTTCCTATCTGAAGGAAGAGCGCAAAATGCATCAAAAATCTGTTGTTTATTCCATTGCCCCTGTAGATATCTTTCCATATTATCGAGCTTGCATATTTTTAGAGTACAACAGTCAACATTGAAGTATTGCTACCTCACCTGGGTTCAAGACCCTATCTTCCCTTACTTGATGTTGTTCGACAATGTCTTTTTGGAATTGATGGTTATTCAACCGCAGATTACACTAAAATCTTGTGCCATGAGAAAACTAGTATTTTTGGTACCAAATCTGAAAGTCACCCTTAAAATTTGCTATATCTATGCTTTCCTTTTTGACGATTCATCTTCTGAAGAGTGTCCGACGGAAAAATTATGTTTTTGTGCAATGCAGAAATTTTCAAAATTAGCTTTTATTTACAGATGCAACACCGTAGACGTGTACAGAAATGACATTCATGTTGCTGCAATTCATACTTATGAATAATGCCTTTGTCTAGCGAATTTGTGAAAGTACTTAACTTCAAAAGATTCTTTATCGACTTATTATAATATGGTGTCCACGTACATTAATGCTTTTTCGGTCTCTGTAGATTTAAAGATGTTGAATTGCATCTTTTAGATCAAACGACAGAAGCTAACTTTAAAGTAATTCACAATTTACGACTTCGATCTCTGCAGTTTTTCGTTATCCTACTTTTGCAACACTTTCCTTCAGAGATGTTTTTTTGCCTTGCCATGGGTGACTTCTGATAAATGTTCATCAGAGAATTAAATGCGTACTTTGCATTTTTGCATCGTATCAATACCTACTTAAACAGAAACAGCAGTTTTTGATCTTCTTTCGTCCTTCTTCATGTTTTTAATAAATCTACTATAGTTTAAGTGTTTAAACTACTGCCTTTAAAGCAGAATTGTAAACATGAGTGAATCTTCCCTTTTCTCTGTAACAGATAAATCTGTTACAGAGAAAAGCTTTTTCTAGAGTTACTCTGTGGGATTTGAGGAGCTTGTGGAAAATGAACCTAGGCATGTTCAAAAAGTAAGCGGATTCTGTAAAAATGTGACTGACTATTTTTTTGTAATACAGTTGTGCATTTTTTATCATTTCTAGCACCTTCCGAACGTCCAGGAAATGTCACTATGTATGCAAAGGTATTTGTAATAAACGTAACCTGGTATGACGTCAATCCGAAGAAGGTTAACGGAATACTCTGGGGATTTCATTTTAGGGTTCTAGAAATTTTGAACAACGGAACTGAACATTTTCTACCTTCTTTATCAGTCACCTATTCTATGTTAGCAGCAGCCGGAAGGATAAAACGGGAAGCAAATGGAACAATTAGCAACAAAAACAATACTACAATTCAACGATGGCACATTGCTAGCGTCAACATTACAAATGCTAGCCTTAATCAGCCTTTTAAGTATACACTCTCTGGCCTAAGGCCGTACACTAAATACAAGATCTTTCTGTCTGCATGCACGGGTGGTGGATGTGGCGTAGAGCATATTTCGACAGTGAGAACATTTGAATCTGGTGAGTATCATGATTATCTTACCGTGTTAAGAGCTTTTTTGGTCACCATGAACTTTGTTTTGAGTCAGTTATTCTCTCTGAGTCAGTGCTTTGTCTCCTTTAACGTGGGTATGTTAATTGGTACTCAATACTTTCGGAATAAACGGCACGGGTGTTACGGTGTACTTTTCTTCTTTATTGTCTCCGTCTAGGTTATTTCTATTATGGCCGTTGTATGACTATTTGTTTGTTTTTTTTGGCCTGATTGCTTTTCTAGTTACGTTTATTTGAATTTGAATTTTAATAATGGACACGAATGCAACATGCACGTAGATCTCCTTTAAGTATTATGTGATAGAGACTGTGCAATGATATCATCTTTGGCCTCCTCAGTGTGAAACAGCACCAAAATGAGTTGTTGTCCAGGCCATAGAATATAGGCATACTACCCTTGACAACGCCTTGCATAACTTTATTTTAATGTATTTATAGAAAAATCTGGTACATTTAAACACATTTTCAGGCTGGAAGTAAGTCAACGTATGTCCTTGTCAGGATGTCAACACAGGATTGGTACGAGCGAATATGTCTTGTGAATAACCACTGGTCTGAAAGAAGTGGCAGATGTCAGCTACTCTGCGTTGAAAGTCAAGTTCACTGCAACAGTTCGCAGTCGTACTAGTTGAGAGTAGGAAATGGCTACTTTAGTGCGTGGGGGATGGGAAGAGTCGTAATGGAGGTAGTTGTGTGAGTCGGATGGTTTGTAGTGGATGGATGCAGTGATATGTCTCTTGGTGATGGTCAGTGTATTTTCGAGGAAAGGGAGAGAATTTTTAGAGATGGCCATGTAAAATTAACGGCAGGATAGAAACTCAAGGAAGCGTCCATGTTCGTTTAATAGTAACGTAGTAGCACCAGCAATATCGTCAATGTATCGTTTGCAAAGTTTGAGCACGCTTCTGTCCTATATTTGAGTTATTTATTCCTCTAAGTAATTTACAAGCAGATATGCTTAATTGCTGCTCGTTTACGAGCGTCCAATTTGAAAATCGCCTTGAAAATTTGCGACATTGCGCTGAAAACATACTTGAACGCTTTGAAACTTGAAAGAGTTGAAATAATAGGTAATAAATGTAGATATAGCATGGTATTTATATTTTTTCTACTTCATAGTCATATACTAGGCCCACTGCAATTTTTATGAAAAATTTTACTACACTCGTGACTATGGATTTTGGTCACCACTTGGTGTTGATAGCGTCAAATATTTGTGGCAACATTGTTTTCGTCCTCTAGGTCTATTTAATGTGGCTAGCTTACTTCAAACATTGTGCACATAATTTGCACGAAAAAACCTTCAAAGCTTTAAAAACGGTGGAGAGTCGAGAATAAGGATGTTTCATTGAATTGATAATTATGTTATTTCTTTTGTGATTTGATTTTTTCTAGTGCCATCAGAACCACCTTTATGGGCAAAGTTCTCATCTTTTTACGCCAGAAAGATTCAAATTAACTGGCATGAAGTTCATCCTTTGAAAAAAAACGGTTTAATTTCAGGATATGTGGTTCTCTGGAGCAGATTACGGTTCAAGGAAAATCTTAAAAATATCAGTGAAAAAGTCAGGCATCAGTCTTTACGTGTAATTACGGGAAACATAGTTAAATATCGGGAGATATTGATAAGATCCTTGTTAGTACGTGACCTGTTGCCATACAGACATTATATTTTTGGACTGAGTGCAAAAACTAAAGTGGGTTATGGACCTTTTACATTCAGGCAGATAAGAACACAAGAGAGTGGTAAGTAACTATCTTGCTTCATGACAAATCTACTATCAATGGACTGTTGAAGCTAGCTATCTTTGTATAATCATTATCAGGATCATCAGCAGCAGCGGTAGGATCTGCAACAACAGCAACTTGATTGTCGTTATTATTATTATCATTATCGTGTCACCGTTTCTTTACGTAGGTCATTCAGATGAGAGACACAGAAAAACAAACTGTTCTGATACAAGAAATAAAGGAGTAGCTACCTGCTACTGGAGACTCGAACTACAGTCTCCTGGTCACGAGGGTGTTGCCGTCGTTACTCATATTTACCCCTGTTAACTTTTGGCAATTATGATTAATATCATGCAACAAATAGCAGTTTACACTGACTTGGCTGCAACTGAAAAACACCCTACTTGTAATGTAGTGTGATGACTTTAGTGTGTAAGTCGTGGTTCGATTGAAGGGCGATAAATGGATACAAATTAATATTTTATCTCTGCGCTGCTTATATGCCTCAGATATTAACTGTTCACTTTATAAATCACATGTCACTGCTGTAGAAAAGTCGAAAGTCACCAGTAATTTGTCAGATGAAGAATGAGAATGAGAATAGAATACAAAATAGAAAATACGAAATTTTAACTTACTACCCTTTTGCAGAGAAGAAAATGATCCATCTGTACCTTTTTCTATTTAATAATCAGGTTTCTTTGTTCACTGATGCAGGTTAAATTACAGATTTACCTTATCTTTTTGACTGTTGAGAATTTATGGCCTTTTCAGCTCCAACTGCATTTCCAGAACATGTGGTCGCCTATAATACAAGTGCAAAAAGTTTAAAGGTATGTTGGACAGCTATAGCCAAAGAGCACAGAAATGGTATCATTCTCGGATATAGAATCTATTACCAGCTTAATCACACAAAGCAAACTGGTAACGAAAGAATGCTGGACTGTAGAAACCAATCCAAGTTAAATTGTTGTGAAATAAAAGAGCTCAATCTATTTTCTAACTATATCATCTCAGTAGCAGGATTTACTTTAAAAGGAGTGGGACCACGAAGCAGAGCAATTGACAAACAAACAGGACCATTTGGTAAGTTTTTCTTTCCTCGTAGCTGACGATAGAATTACCGTAGCAAGTACAGATAAACCAAAGTTATCCGAATGTTCAACTTGTTTAAAATAATTTTTCAGTCGCATCACAAAATATCCCGCCTTATTCAAATATTTTCTTTTCTGATAATATAGTAAAACCAAAGCTATAGGAACTATATGTTGCAATTGAAATTATAAAACACTACTCTCTCTATCAGAGAGAAGTTCGTGCTGGAAAATTTTGAAAACTATCCTCGAGAAGTGGACGGAATAGCAAGATAAGGTCGTAGAAGAACTGCTTGGGTGGACGACATCCAGGAATGAACAGATGGTGGAATGAAAGCAGCTAGAGAAAGAGCAAGAAGAAGAATGCAAACGGTTCTCATTTAGGACTATGGCTTACAAGAAGAGGAGGAGGAAACAAAGTCCTGCTAAAATATTCTGCCAGAGAGAAAACAAAGTGTAACATTTTTAAAGCAGTTTAAAACTTGTATATCCTGCTATAACATAATACTAGCTTGTAGAACAGTGTAAACAAAAGATGCGTTTTTTTCTTGTATGTTTCTCCCACAAAACCTCAGTCGATGGAATTTCAGGTTATCTTAACTAATCAAGTCGATCCCTTGACAGTTTAGATAACTAAGATTTAATTGTAGCCCGAGTGTAATACGTGATATACATTTTGAATCACAATCTGTTCCTCAGATGTATTCTGTTCTTGTTGGCCACTACTCTCGGTTTGTGTTGACTACAGAGGAAGATAACAGCACATAAGACCAACAAATGGCTTGCGAAAGTATTCTTCGATTAGTATATTATTACTTGATTAAAATAAGATAACAGGAAGGAAATGGCGATGGATATTTTCTTCGGAAAAATGTAATTGATGGAATCAGAAAGTAACAATAAATATTAGATCTCTATCGACATAGCAAATGTCTCTCAATAAACTAGTGCATGACACTCAGAATGCAGAATTTATAACTTTACTGTTCATATGGAGTTGGATGTTTCACCTACAAAGCACGAGATACGACAGAAACTCCAGATCGAAATATATACACAGTTGGTCACAGGTTGCTTTGTCTTCCTATCCTAAGCAAAATTTATTTTATTCCAGTTTAGTTGAATTCAAAGTATCAAATCATCGTAATTTTCCAACTAGGGCAATTTGTAAGTTTTTCTGCAGAAATATTTACGATAATAACAATAGTGAAAATATTGCTTTCTTTTTATGCTTTTGTTTATAAACAGCACATGGACAGTGGTCACCATGGACTATTTGGTCAAGCTGCAGTAAAACGTGTGATTCAGGAAAGCAAAACAAGAAGCGCACTTGTACTAATCCTGCTCCACGCAACGGGGGTGATGATTGTCATGGGAAAAGCATTGTAATCCAATTATGTAACACAAAAACATGCTCAGGCAAGTCTACGTCACATTTTAAATTTTAGCTTATAAACATATCCCTGTATCATTAACGAAATCTATTTTACTTTTATTGTCAACATTTGCCTACTCTTTTTTGCCAAAGCAGCCTAACTTTGACGCAATATTTAATGTCTACGTGAAACACGACTATTTAACTACTTACCTATCGATCAAGAGGGTGGTCTTGTGTTAAGAACAGAAGTAAATGTATGATTACAACCTCCGGGCATAGAACTAGGTCTCTCAATTGTAAATCTTTCCTGTTTTGTTCAGCAAAAAAAGTCACATATTTGCAAATCGTAAGTCCCTCGACACCTCTGTGGTGGTCATAATCATAACTTTATTTCAATACGTATCTACCTACCTACCTACCTACCTACCTACCTACCTAACTGCTTCACTACCTACCTACCTACCTACCTACCTACCTTCTTACCTACCTACCTATCCCTTCTACCTTTCTTTTGGGTGTAAATTGTCTACGAAAATTTTCTAAAAACCCAGGCTCTGATCTTATCGGACAACGTATACCCAGATGCAGAAACAAAGTTCTTGTATCTACGTTAAGATCAAGAACTTTTTGCATTTTCGGACTGCATCGTTTTTGTTATCCTAGAAATCCAGGAAAAACCTTTTTAAGTCAAGACATAACTTTTAGTGTACCTGCTGGCTATCGAAATTCTATCGTACGCAACTGGCAGCGTCGTCTGCTTGATGATATCATGCCTGGAACTATATTTCATTGCTGCTAGTTGTTTGTAACGAGCTAACTTAAATAACTTGTAATGGAATGCACGGGAAGAACACTTACATTTATTTGGCCTTCTTCAGTCTTCCACCTGGATATTGAAGAATAGCATGATATTCATTTAAAACTTTATTAATAAACTTCAGCCTTATATTGGTGACAGTAACACATATTGAATAGAATACAGTTATATTATCTAGATTAATGGTGTGTCATATTCAAGACTGCAAGTGTAAGAGTAGCTTCGAGTCGACAAAACACCATAGCTTTATCAGTAGTTGTTGAACATGTATTTGAAAAAAAGGCAATGTAATGTTAACACTATTTATTTGAGTTCATGGGGAAATAACCATCAGTTCCTGCTCTGTTGCTGCTCCAAACGACATATTACCCCTGTACACTCTGTAGAAAAATTAAGAAAAGAGACCATGCTTTGTTACTGGAAAAAAATAAGCAAAGGATTCACGACACAATTCTCAGACAATTGTATCAATGCCTTATCTAATTTTCAAACAGCACCACTTCCTATAAAGAAGGGAGAGAAGATATTTATGGAAAGTGTTAGACACTTGGGTTGACAAGTGATACGTTTACTGCATTTTTAAATCGATGCCAATCACATATTCACTATAGTCAATGCAAGAAAAGTGATGTAAAATTCCATATTTCTTCAACTTATAATAATTAACAGCAATCGTCCTAATAATGGTATAATAGAGTATCAGACTGAAGGAACGGAGTCATTAACAGCAATGTTTGCATGCAACGAAAGAACTGGGTTTTTTGCCCGAAACACTCTGTACTTCTTTACCACATGTATTCCATCAGAAATCCAAACAGAAGATAATGTATTTGTCTAAAAATGGAATGGATTTTCCTGTTGCCTTTTTCTATTTAATTTTCATGTACCTTTGAAAAAAGAGGGTCGCACAAGTGAATAACAATTCTTGGTACTAATTGCTTATTTTGGAATACATACCATGTTTTCTTGACAAAAGATGAAAAGGATTAAAAGCTCTTGAAATGAAATTTTAACAACTTTTAAAGTACTATCAAATACTCTTTTTAAACTTTGTAAGCTGTCAATTATTTCAGTTTATGATAACACAACAATATAGATTACCGTTACCAGACCACTTCC
The DNA here is from genome assembly GCA_024741275.1 of Chironex yamaguchii. Lineage (NCBI taxonomy): Eukaryota > Metazoa > Cnidaria > Cubozoa > Chirodropida > Chirodropidae > Chironex > Chironex yamaguchii. The sequence goes on along the minus strand of JANTCA010010335.1, from coordinate 35,475 downwards.
TTCTGTATCATAAGGAAGATACTGATTATCAAGCCTTGTAAGTCGAATACTATGACTATCACTCCACTAAATGTTTTTGTCGTAGGATATCGGCTGGCCAAGCTAAATGAAAATTGTCGTCAAAGATGTAAGGAAAACGATCTTTCCTGTTGGCCGCAATTTAAAACCCAAAATTCCACAAAGATTTTTAACAATCTTGGGCTGAATTGCTCATACTCTGAATTTTTTACCTGGAGTTTGCCGTATCATCCGGTCTATCAGAAAAAATCAAATGGATGTCATGGGTATGAAAATGTCCCTCAATGGGTAGACTGCAACGCTTTTCCACCTCCTGATGGTAATACAAGACGATTATGTAATTGTGTACAACCAGGTTGGTTTACAATTTTTTCCATAATCTACAGATAATCCTCTAGTCACAATTGTATTTGTTCTTTGCATACCTATTCTTTCCAATGTTAAACATGTATATATTATATATCAGCCCTGCTGCCGAAATGTGGTTAGAGTTGCATTGGTCTACACCCATGATATAAATTGAAGTATTTCTTGTGAAGGCTAAAAGAAAGAAAACAAATGTGATTTTCCCATGTCACACTGTCAGTGCAATGTATCATCATTATTGTATCATATGTACCATATGATATGTATCATATTACTTGTCTTATCCTACTATGTCACGTACTTTTAATGGATCAATGAGTGAAAGTTATGAACACAATATTTGAAGGTAGTTGCATATTCATCGTGTCTTGTCTTTACACAAGATTTCACTTGCACTCGTTTCTTGTCTTCTTTTTGATTTCTTATTAATAAATGGTTTTTCATAACATGAAATCGAAATACAATGAAGAATGGTTTGTGTCATATTGCAAATTGAATATTTTAACAACTTTGAACTTCAAAGTTCTCTCACACCTGCCTCTATCGAACTATTGAAGTTTTATTCTGTTCTTTAAAATGCGAATTGTCGTTGCTGCCGTTTGTTATGTTACAGACGAGCTTGGTTTTTCAGAGTGGGCTAATTGGGGACTCTGTTCCAAGACCTGCAACTTCGGCACGCGAGCAAGAAGAAGAGAGTGCATACGTTCTTTTGGTTGTACCGGAATTAAATTGCATGAAGAAGAATGCAATCCTCATCCTTGCCCAGGTATTTCTTTTATGAGCAAGTTATGATAATTTTGTTGTCGAAATTGGTGCTAAATGGGACTTTACAGCTTCAATGTATATAGCTTTGCTAAGATCCTGCAATTCACTTTACAGCATACTGAGGAAATGGTATGTTTTCTGTTATTACAGGCAATCGCCTTCTTGATCACTTTTATTGTTGTTGTTTTTTTGCTAAGGCTCTCAAATCCTTCGATGTAACTTGCAAGTTTGCACCATTGTGTAATTAAAAGGCAACATGTTGTACAAAAGGTCTAATTGATACGGCTGTGTCATTGACATGGAAGGTGATGCCTGTTTTGTAATAGCTAGTCCCAAACGTCAACCAACAAAGGCACTCTTCTTTACAAATTGATTCTTTGACAATAAGGGATTCGTTTCTTGTAAATGTATCATACGCATTGAGCAGCTGTGACAAAATTTCAAGTAAGGTTTTATTCATTTTCTGTCTCACTAAAGTTGCCATGGAGATATCATTACCTGCCACAAGGCAGGTAAATACTACGGTAAAGTAGGTCTTCGTGGTCTACATGGCATTTGATAGGTAGCGGGAAGAATTTTTAAACTGATTATTCTATTATGCTTAATGTTGATCAGATGACAATTTAAAACCAAGGCTATCTAGGTAGAAAGAGTTCATTTTTTCACTTCCAGTCTGCCAATAATGTTTTGTTTCTTCATTTTCTCTTTGTCTTTTTCTTTCTTGCTTATGATTGGCTAGTTGTGATCCATATTCTTATAAAAACGTCGCCATATTATACAATCTATAATAATTTCCTTTCTGACCAAAAAGCCTTAAGGTATGCTTTTTGTGCAATGTCACAAATTTTCAAGGCGATATTTGATAGATAGCGGGAAGAATTTTTTAAACTGATTATTCTATTATGCATAATGTTGATCAGATGACAATTTTTGTCTTGTTCCTAGTTAACCTGTTTTGTTCGGAAAAATGTTATTAAACAAAAACGTATAAAAAATATATGTAACGTTTAACAAGACTGGGGTAAAACACTTGCATGACTTCTTGGAACTCATAGCAGGTAGAAATTTGCAGTTCAAGGTATATTCTTCATTACACTTTGCAGTACTTAAGCTTTAGCACAATCTGCCGTGATTGCTGTTTGCTGTCATTATATCAGAACTCGTTTCACATTATTATCCTGTAGTACATGGAGAATGGGGTGCATGGTCTGTTTGGTCCAACTGTTCAAGAGCATGTGGTTATGGTGAAAGAACAAGGCATCGTAAATGTAATGAACCAGAACCTGAACATGGAGGCCGACAATGCAGTGGAGTGTCAATTGATCGATTAAAAGGATGCAATGCTGATCCCTGCCCAGGTAATGCGTCAAACGTTACCCTCTTCCAAAATCGTCTGTTGTCATACAGATGCCACTTTTAAAATATTAAGAACGTCAGCATGTAGCACAGTATCATTTCCATCAAAGCAAGAAGATGAACTTAAAATATTTAATAGGAAATTTACAGCAGAATTGCTTTGTAAGACAGGAACTCTGCTTTAAAACTTATGCTGTTTATATTATTGATACTTATGATGCCTTAATTGTTACATGTGTTAATTTTTAAATATAATTCAATCGTAAGGTTCATTGACAAGGCCTTAATGGCTTAAAACTACCCATAGCTGAAATGTTGTCGAACGTTGTCGAAGGTTCTGCCGTCTGATATTTGCTTTTCTTGAGGCTGATAATGTTTTAACGTAAACTAGTTTCACAGAGGTATAATAACATCGATGAGCACGACGTATTCCAGCAGAAACAATAAGTGACTCAAATGGTCAAGTAGCAAGAAAATACTTAGAAATAAATGTAACATTTAAAATAAAAATTTCCATTTTATCGTTATGGTATTGTTGAGTTGGGTTTTTTTCCTAGTGAATGGTAATTGGGGTTCCTGGGGTACGTGGCGTTATTGTGCCGCAGCGTGTGGTGGTGGTGTATCTATCTCTCGAAGATATTGCAATTCACCAAGTCCCGCATATGGTGGCATGAGTTGTAAGGGACATAATACAAGAACTCGTTCATGTAATGAAAATCAGTGCAGTGGTAAGTTATGGCCCAATTGCTTTGTGATACTTGTAAGGTGATTAAGTACATTTTAGCAAAAGGTAACTTAATTGGTCTTGAAATCATGAAATTGAGTTATCTGGAAATGTAGCATAGGTTTGAATTTTTTTTACGAATGCTTAGCTCTTCATACTTATGAATTCTATTTGTAATGATTCTAGAAATCGGTCTTTTTCTACTGTTTTCAAAAGTAAATATTAGGTTAATCTATTTCTTATTATTTCATTACCAATTAGTGTTTCCCTTTTTTTCGTCTGCAGGTATATATTCATAATTAAAATTAAGCATTTAAACATTCTCAATTTTAAACCTTTTGAAATGTTTTTGTACTTGAAAATTCACGATATGTACAATTATTTTAAGAGTTTTGGAAATCAGTACTGTTGAGTCATTTTATATACAAGATTAGGTAAGCAAAGATTCCTCTGTTAGATCAATAAAAATAATGGTAAGTTAATCAAAGAAGTTTGAAATTCTATTATAGCTGATAGACATTTTTCTGTATTTAAATGGAAACATGAAAAAAGCTTTACAACTCAAATTTTTTTGATTTTAGGGAGGGAATTCATAATTCTCCTCGACTTGATAGATGTTACATGGAATTTTAGATTTATATACTTCCACGAACTAATGACTCAAAACCTTGTCTACGTCATCAAATCAAACGTAAGTGGAAAGAAACCTCGAGACTAAAATATTTTAAACCCAAATTCATGTGTTTATGATTAAGACTTGAAGAGTATGCCGGGCTTATTTTTGCTTTGAACTAAGCAATTTTAAATATCTTGTTCAAGATTGTACCTGGAGAAGGGACAGTGATAAGCGCAATAGGACGCGTAGTGCTTATTATTATGGATAAATTGTAAATAAAGAGTCTGTATTTGCAAGTCTCATAAGGGTCGCTCTAAGATTTGATCTTTCATGACCTATATTTGTATTGTTATCGATAACCAAGTTTGCTTACATTTGCACAAAGTTGTTATGAGACGTAAAATCGCTGTTGTTGCCGTTCTTTATGAGAGAAGATAAACAATGTAACAGCCTTTAATTTACGAGACAAAAACAATGCTATGCTATTTGCTGATGACATACTGACGCAATTTTGTTGCAGAATTTAGAAGACTTTTGACGCAGCATAAAATCCCTAAATCTGGCCCAAAAAGAGCTTTTTCAAATTAGAATTATGATAATTATAATTCCATGTAAGGTATTTTTAAGGAAATTGAAATTTTATACCTAATTGTCAGACAACATGTATTCCAATTTTAGGTATCTCTACTTTACCAAGATTCACCTAATCTATTAGGAGTGAACATCAATTATTTCATGTAAGTTGATTATTTATCAATACATGATTTTTTCTGAAACGGTCAATTCAGCTTTTGCAAAAAGAAAACGACATAAAGAATTCCTAAATAATCTCATAAAGCAAATCTGAATCTATTTTATCGTATCTACAATTGTACAACTTTCGATAAATCATTACTTGACCAAAAACTATCCCTATGCTATAGGGATTTTGCTAGCTTAGTGTAATCTTCGCTGTCTTCGTCATCTACTGGTTTCTTTGCACGCGTTTATTGCACAGCAAATGCATAAGTAATTCAGCTAAATGTAGATAGTGCAGTTGACTCAGCAAGCGTTACTGTTTATGGTAATCTAAATATCAAAGACAATCAAATCAAAATGGCTCTTTCAAGATTTGTGTTGATTGCAGAATCACATGATCTTTAACATGACATGATTTAAGTCAGCCATTTTTTACTTTAAGTACAATTATCTTCCTTTTCTTATCTACACTGTGATACGGTCAAGCACAATTTTTGGTGGCATGTATCCTAAATATACTACACGAATAAGCGTTATCGCGGATCTTTTCACGTCATTCACCCACGTACTTGCTTTAGATTACAATCCTTATGAGAGGCGCTATAATTGTACGTTGACATTATGGGCAGGCAAATATTTTTTGTATGTGACTACTAGTGGCCGCTATTTATGAAAATTGTGTAAATATACTAAAGATTGTATTTTCCTTCTTTTTATTTAAGGAGAGGAAGTGTGATTGCAAATATAAGTCTTTTCTTTAAGACAGTCAAAAACGACGAAATTTTAAAGCTTCAGGATAGAGTTCATACTACTAGCAAGATAGCAAATTTACCAGCTAAAATCCTGAAGATTGTGGATGTTGCAAGTATGCCATAAATATCTAAATATTTGTTTTGTTCTAAACACCTCTTTTAGATGACTCTTTAAAATATATAAAAGAATGGATAAATTAGGGAAAGCAAATTGTTCAAGGCACAAGAATGTGTTCAACAGATGAGCTGCAAAAAAATTTCAATAGTTTTTTAATTTACAAAGCTTTCCTTCCATTACGTATTAACTAATTATGTAACATTACTGTAAGGCACGATAGTTCTAAATTTGTAGCTTAAAGAAAGATCTAGATTTGAAAAAACAAACTTATAATTGGGAAAGGGGACAATAGACTACAAAATTTACAAAAAGAGGTAGAAATGAAAAATAGACAAAAAGAAACAAAAGAATAAAGAAATAGACAAAAGGAAACAAAAGGTTAGACAAATAGACAAAAAGAAACAAAAGGATAAAGAGATAGACAAAAAGAAACAGAAGGATAAAGAAATAGACAAAACGAAACAAAAGGTTAAAGAAAGACAAAGGGAAACGCAAGAAAGAAAAACAATATGAAGAAAGTGACAAAAGAACAGATAAGAGGAAGGCAGGAGGAGATTAATATAAGAACATAACATCGAAAAAATACAAAAAGTACACAATTGAATAGATCAAAAAGTAATAAATGGTAAAAGATATGGATAAAAGAAGGTCTATGAAGAAAAAACTAAAACATAAATGAATTTAATAAAGTAGGAATTTAGAACAAGGAAGGAACAAAAAAACAGCAAAATAAATTTTGCTGCTTCTAATTTAGTTCATGTGCCATTACTGTATAATAATAACAATGAAAATAGGATGGAAGAGTACTATTACGTAATTACGTAAAGATTAGTAGTATTAGTATTGAAATCCTACAAAGGACGTTTTCTGGCATATACAGTGAATCGTTTTGCAATAATCTAATATTTACTTTCTTAAATATTGTGACGTTTTCAGGACTGGACAATTGCTCCCAGTCATATACACTCACCTTTAAAAGCTCATTAGATTATATAATGCCCGACGTGTTTATGTCTTTTGTTGATAACACAATTACTCGTGAGTTTCCTGTTCTGACATTTTCCAGTGTGATACACAGTACGTTTCTTGTCTAAAGCATTTTCATAGGAATACTGTCATACAAGCCAATGAGCTGAATGTTTTTTGACATTTTTTTCATCCATAACACTCAACTTCTCTACCTTTAAAGGTATTGGAAAACATATTTTTTTCATTACAGCTAGCATTGAGGCTCCAACGGATATTTCTTCCTTCGATTTGGGCGCAAGGTCTGTTATTATCTCATGGAAAAAGCAAGATGGCATTGAAAATCACCAGAATGCAACTAGCTATTACGTGTACTATCGAGCACCTAAGCAAGGTTTTGATGAATGGGAAGTGCAAGGCACATTAATAGACAGAAATTCAACTGTAATAAGAGACTTAAGACCTGCAACAGTCTATAAGATTCGAGTTCTTGTAGCGTTAACTATTGGCAATGGAATTGCAAGTCATGAAATACTTGTGCAGACAAAGGAGGCAGGTAAAAATGTGTTTTACGTTTAATTAAATCAACATCAACGAAAGTTACAGTTTTACGCCCTTCTTGAGAAAAATACGTTGCATCCGCTTACCTCCTGAAAGGAAGTTACAGTTGCAACGTTTATATTTTGTATTTGAAATATGCTACATTATTATACCAGTAAAGGTGGGGGGAGGGGAGGGAGGGGTAAAAAAAGTAAAACTTTACTGTGTGATGACGTTACGTGGGGATACACGGCATTTTGTTCAACATCAGGTACGTTCAAAGTTTGTCTGTTGTAGCACCCACACTATCATTACCTCCAATTGCTTGCTCTATTAGGGTAAATGTTGTAGCTAAGCATTCACTAACAGATATTACAAAATTGGTATTTAGTATTTTTTGTTGAAGGTTGTATTTTCAACTTTATTGTTTTCTCCTCCATAAAGCTCCATCCGTAGCTCCAAAGCATCTTGAGTTGCAGCCAATAAGATCAACTCGAGTTTATGCCCAGTGGACTCCAATTCCTAAAGAGTTCCATAATGGCAAGCTTCTTGGATATAAAATACTCTATAAAGTATTTTCTGAGCGCCACGTGATGGTTATAAAACTGCTAGGAGCATTTCAAGAACGATCTCTGACACATTTGAAGCCTTTTACATTGTACTACGTCGAGGTAATGGGATTTACAGCAGCAGGAGATGGACCAGCTGTTGCTAAAACAATTACAACATTAGAAGGAGGTAGTATCTTTCAAAGCTTAAAATCATTTTTCTAGTGTAATTATTGTTTAAAATTGATTTCTTCGAACTAAGACTTGAAAAATCTTTTGAACGGCATTTTTTCAGAGCATATTTACATTTATTACACAATACTAATAGGGTGAATAATTCGACTTTATTTTTCAAGCTGCAGAATTGGAGACTTTAGTTGTATAATGGAAAATAGCAAGCAACAGAGCTTATATGAAGTAGAAATTGACATATTTAAGAGCTGAATGGACGAAATTGAAACACGTACTGAACGTTGAAATTGTTTCATACAGCCCTGGACCTTCCTCCTCGTGGCATCACGTTGTCGTCGTATTGAGCTGCATGGACGAAATTGAAATACGTACTGAACGTTCATCTACTTAGAGTAGACGAGACAGTATAAAGTTGATGATCATCGACCACCTTGATACTTTGTTTATAATCAAATATGCGTTTAAGCCGGAAATGATCAAACGTGAGTTTGGTCTTAGGCTGTGATAATAATATCTGGGTAATTTCACACTTTCTACATTCATACAGCCCCGGACCTTCCTCCTAGAGGCATTACGGTGTCGTCGTATTTGGCGTTAAATTTCATAGACGTGACATGGGGAACTATTCCTGAAAATCACGTGAACGGAATTCTACTGGGCTACAAAGTAAGATGGGCAATATACAGTACTGATGGAGTTAATTACATTGGTAAACCCGAAGTCAATGAAGTTGCTGTGGACAAGTACACCTTTGAGTTCAGAATTAAAGGTCTCAGCCCCTTTACAACATATGATGTGAGAGTTGTTGGATTTACATCAGTTGGTGATGGCAAAGAGAGTGCTTCCAGTTTTGCACGTAAGAGAATGCAATGCTTTCTTTCTGATGAAACTTCTTTGTGAACCATAAATATTTGGTTTTTTGTGGAGAAAATTTTAAGCTCAGTACTCATGGTTTCAGGGATTTTATCTTGCTAGATAACAGCTGATACCTTCACATCTAGAAAGAGTGAAGTAGTTAAATACCGCTATGAATTTAGACAAACGTCTTAAGATATTGCAGATATAGTAACCATTTTTTTTCACAACTATGTTCTTATTTGCATTAGCATGAAACTGTTAGTATAAAAAGCATCTTATGTCTCTTATCTTTTGCTTTATATCAAACCTTACAGTTAAAGTATTGATCACTGTCTTGTACTGCCTTCTGTCCCTTGAAGTCTATGATCATAAATCTACAATTCTGGCCACTAGACCATCCTTTACAAAATGTGCACAAATTTCTACCTTTGGAACACTTATACCCTAGTAAAATTTCCTTTTAGCTCTTTATAGTTACTAACAAAACGTGTAAATGAATTCCTGTACTATCAACATACTGCTTTTTACACACTCTGAAGTGTAATAATAGGTACACTACATTACTAGAATCACAATCAAAGATTCATCATCAATCAAAGAAGATTTTGGCCGTGATATAACTCGTAATCTTGACAAAATGACAGTTAATGAATGTCCGGTGTACCGAATTTTATTTTTCTGATAGTTGCAATTATATAGAAAGTAATTGATGAACTATACTAAAATTTTTAGTCCTGATCTAGCCATTTTTTGCATATTAGATATAGTGGAAACTAATTTTTCTGTGTATTTTAAAGTGAGTTAAATACAAGATGGTTTTACAATATATTAAAGTGCATTGGAGACAGGAACAATCTTTCAAGTTTATGTTTTCATGCTTTATTTTGGAATTTGAAACTGTAATGGGGCAGGGCGAGGAGAAAACTAAACAAGAAGCCCCCATGATTAGCAGCCGTATCGTCCCCCATTTCAAAGCAGGACTAAAAAGCTGCAATAAAAAGTTTGCCAGAGAATACTTTGATATGTAATGAAAAGAAAACGTTTTATCTTGTACGCATTCTTGGCTCCTCTGTTTCTGATATATTTATATATGAGGTGTCAGTTTTAGGCTTTGACTGTACTGTGTAGAGTTTGTCTTTTTTAAAAACATTTTATTGTGGATTAAAATGTATTGATTTGATTTGCACAGACACATGCCGATGTCCTAAAGATATATTTGTCAACTGGTATCAAAACCCTCCCTATGTGCTAAAGGACAAAGCTGGCAACCCATCAGGCCTGTTTGTTGATGTGGTAAACAGTATAGTTAAAAAATCTTGCAATCTTTGTGTCTCCTTTGGCCTTCCTGTCATTCATTATCATATGACGTCTTCGGGGGAGAATCCGGAGAAAAGAGACGCTCATCAGCTGAAATCATCAATCGGAAAAGAATATCATATCAGCATTCCTGTCTTTGGACAAGAAAATCAGCGTACTTACCTGGACTCCCACGTTTACCTTCAACTTGTTCAATCTCCTGGGACGGCAGTAGTCTCAAGAATCCAAGATGACGCCAAGAAAAATCTCAAGAAAATTTTTCATACTGCTCTCAGTGGATGGCCTGTATTTATGCTCATGATATTAGCGTCAATTTTGGCAGGCCTACTTATGTGGTATTTTGTAAGTAAACTTTCTTTCTGAATTTCAAACAGTTGATTGCAGACTTCTTTAAAACCATGCTCTAGAAATGAGACTAGCACTTGATCAGCAGGAATATACATTATAGAATGATCTCTCTTTAACTTGGACCTGCAAGGGAGCAAGGAAAATGCTTGGAATTTTTGAATGTTTGAGTTATCGGGGCACTCTTTATGATAGTTTTGTTCAATGGGAATTCAAAATCAGCGCGAGATTGCGAATGTTCTAAATATCGAGGGTTCGATTTATTTGGAGTTTACTGTATTTGAAATAAATTTAAGACCGATATATACCAATTAAGACATCCAAAGATCCCAAGTAGGGGCGTATTATAAGTGATAATCATATGAGTCTCGATTATCCAAAATTACCCAAAATGTTTGTATGAAAAAATAAATAAACAAAATAAGTGTTCTTTATCTGTAATATATCACAGCATGCAAACAATCAATTTGACTACGGGTTATGAATTACTCCCGTTTTGTTTAAGTTTAAACAATCAAATAGAATCTTCACTACACAACATCACTGCGACAATGATAAACCCACCCGCCATCTTCGCTCACACGTTTTTTCCTTAGACTGTGATTACTGGTGTTCAAGCACTGCGCGCAAAATAATGCATTTTTTGTATGTATCAATTGTTTGAAAAGTTCTTACGAATGGGGGCAACTTTGCTGAATTTGCTTAGTGTTTCAGAAAAAGACACACAAATGCTTATTATACGCTTGCGGTGTATTCTAAAAAGGAATAAATAGCGTCATTATAGAAACGCTATACTATTTTGAAAGAGTATTGTTTAGATGGCTAAACCCCTGTTTTAGAGACTTAATACACCAAAAAATACAATATATCAATTATTTGTTCGCCTTGGGTAGGGAGGACTCGAGCATCGGGTATATTCAGGACCCTTATTCTCCAAGGTCAAATATAAAAAAATCGGCTCTTCTTACAATTTGAATATTTCTATGTAAATAGAGAATCTGAGTTTAATAGTACCTTCATATTAATTGCATACTATAAATGAAGCAAGGAAGAATCATCTCACGGAAACTTTTTTAAAAACTAACGTCTTGTGTGTTTAAAAGTTAATGGTTCTAGTAGCAAAGAAAACATCTAATACCCTCCATTTCCCCGCCCCCCCCTCCCGTCCTGGACGTTCATGAGAGATTTCTGGTTACAAAATCGGGTTGCGAGTCTTCCCTTAATTAGGCATTAACTATATTCCAGCAACATTACATTTTATACCAGAGCTAATCTCTTAATAACTCAAAGATATGAAAGTAAGCAAGTTGCACAATAGCATAAAGAGATAAAGAGCTATAATCAGTGAGAAAACGAATAGTGAGGATCTATATACTGCTATTGTGATTTACGTTGTCCTCTCTTCATGTCAAACTTTACGTAGGATCTCTTGACTTTACATTTTTTGAGTTTGCAACCAAACATTCGTTTCTTGTCATTTTGATAACATTTTCGTTAGGAAAAATCACAAGGCTCTCCGGCATTTGCCTCAAGTAATATAATAGAAGGAATTTTCAAAGGAACGTGGTGGGCATTTATATCTATGACTACTGTCGGGTAAGATAATGACTCAAGTATGATGTGGTATTTTAGATAGAATATCAAGAGTGAAATAGTAAGTTAAAATCACTTTATGAAGCAATAGTTTCAGAAAGACATAGACAAAGTGTTCTTATGTGAAGTACAGGCGGCAATTTGGACCAGCCGAGTTTTGATTCCATGAGACTGGAGACTGAAGATTAGATGCCTTCTGTACTGGGATATTTTGAGCATTTGCAAAGCAGGAACAAATAGAAGTAAACGAACTATGGCAGATAAAATTGTACTCAGCTTAATTTTTGCTTGTTAGCAGTAAAATGTGCACGTTTGCGCACTTTTGAAGTATAGAACTATCCGTCTTCAAATTTTTTTACTTAGTAAGTCGCATACGACAGAATACGTTTGAACTTAATTTAGTCTAAGTAGAATAATAATTTTGACTTTTTATGTCAAATATTTGATTCCAAATCTTTTATTTGTAATGCATCTTTCTTAACACTAAATCATTAATGTTAAAAAGTAATGAAAGAAAATGTTTGCACTGATTTATGTTCCTGAAACCTTGTTTGCTATGTTTTATTTTGAACTTTATAGATATGGTGACATAGCACCGAAAAGTTACATTGGCCGCATAATTGCTGTTATTTGCATAACAGCTGGTCTAGTCCTAACAATCATTTTTGTTGGTGCAACCACAACATTACTGACCACCTACAATATCTCGGTATCGAAGAAAATATACGGTAATAAGGTAAAATTTTAAACACGTAAGCCTGAAATTGATTTCATAAATGGTGGAAAAATACTTGATTGTACTAACGTAATTGTCTTCGATCTCTCCACGCTCCCTTCCTCGTCTCAACTGACATGACAGCTCATATTTTGACGGGAGTAGCAAAGATGGACAGAAATGTATAGTTGCTCCCTTTCCAAAAGTATCCGAAATGCACTCGTCACCATGAGAGAGGTTGTTGGTGCTAACTAAACTACAGCGCAACAAATGTTATGGGAACTTGCATACATCACATTTGTACCTGCTCAGTTCTGGATGAATTATCTATTTGAAATGAAATAATCCAAGTGGATAGTTTACATGCCCATGTAACATGATCTTCTTAGACAATCGCCTTCCCCTGCTACCTTGATTTCGATTTTTTAAATAATTCAACACTAATATCTGTAATTTGAAATGTTAAAACTATTTTCCATAAATCTGGTAATCAGAGTTTCTTACAGTGTTCTCGTTAGTCCTCTTTGTCTTTTCGTTGCATTTGTCTGTCGCTAGGCATGTTGATTCAAGTTATCCTCCCTAAAACCTTGTCCTAAAACGGTGAATTATGCCTTTTATGGGTGTTATTACCACATTAGCTTCATTCAGAGGGACGCAAGGGAAATCGAACTCACAATACTTGTTGAAAGGCTTACAATGAATCCAATGTGCCAAAACTCAGCAATGTAAACATGGAAAATTCATCGCATATTTACTTGTGTTTCAGCTCTAGCCTTATACATGGCTCGAAAGAAGGTTTGCTCAGTCAGTACTCTAAAACAGGGTATACAAATTGTAAATTATTCTACAAATACATATTTGTTTGACCTTTCGATGTTGTTTTCCTTGGTGTGTTACTTATAGCTTTTATTCCTGTTTACATAAGCTGACAGTAGAAGACTAATTATAATGTGATTGGGAGTCCAATTTCCTTTCCGTATTATTTTGATGGTTCTTTCCATCTTTACTTCAGCGTTTTTCCGTAAGTGGTACACGCTATACAGTGAATCATGATGTAGCACTTTTGGGATCTTTGGTATGACCATGTCGTGGATGGTAGATATAATATTCTTCATATAAGGGAATATATGATGTGAATTTAATGAAGAAGATTTTTTCTGTTTATGCAATCTACTCTCCCTTATACGTTTAAAATGCATACACATATTTAATAAGCATTGATAGGTTGAATGCTTCCTGAGACATTTAGGGAGACATTTTCGTAAGTTCGTGCTTTTTACCAATTACTGTGTCGTTGTAGATTGCCACAGTGAACGCCTCATTTGCTCGCCGGCTTGCAATGATGCGAAATGGAATTATAAATTCAGGTAATATAATTACAATAGTACACAAACCAAGTTATACGCTTGTCATGCAATAATAACTGTTAGCTTGAAAATGTTTGTCCCGGTTAAAGCAGGCGTTGTAATGCATTGCTATCGAAGAGTTCTCTTGTTGCAGCCTTCTCTTAGGTTCTTCGGCCAAAGCTCATGTAATGCTTCCCAGCAGAACATCAATGTGCACCTATCGAAATCCTTTTCAAAATTTTCTGGAAGGATAATTTCCTAAGTAGAAAGTAAAGCTGATGGCAATTGCAGCTACCTCTCTTCTTTGTTTTTAGTAGGTGTTTAAAATCGTTAAAAAATCTGATCACACTTGCATTCATTGAACCTATCTTTTCGCTGCAATGTCTACTTGTTTTGGATACAGAACCATAAAGGCTCGTTTTTAAGGCACTGTCTGCTTTGTTTACTTAGACTATTCTTCCAAAGATAACAGATAACTGATAATGTTAGAGGGGAAAGGTCTTAATGAAAAATGGAAATAGTTTAACAGATGATATTATTTGTCATCAAATCTTGAAAGATTCTCCGGAAAACATTCCCATCGTTAGTCACTGTTGTTCAGATTATTTATTCTTACGAATAACAAAGGTTTTATGTCGAAACATTCAAATAGAATGCAAATATCACAAAAAATGTTTAAAGGATGGTCGTCGCTGTGGAACGCAACTTCAACTTTACTCTAAGTCCCTTGCTCTTCCACTCTTTCTTAGTGTTTATTGTATGGTGCAGTTCATCTTACCATATTGCCACCACAAGTGTTTCCATTAACTATCTGCTACTTGAGAATTGTACCAGGATCTAGACATCTTAAACGTTTGCTTCTTGCAAACTCTGCAGTTACATAAATGCTTACCTACAGGTTGGGAAGGTTTCAGATGCGGGAACGATCAATTAGATATTGGTTGGTTTGTCCAATATAACACTCACGACACCAAAGACAAGTAATCTTCTATAAAAGATGGTTTGGAATGCTTTCCTCAAGATTCACTTTTAGTATCTACTTGCTTTGGATGGAGAACCGCATTAGACTACTTTTAGGTCATTGCCTGTTTGGTAAGTAAGGCAATTCTTGCAAAAGATAAAGAAATACAGACATTGTTAAAAGAAAAATGAATGATTAAATGTAATTCTGGTCATCCTAAAAACAGTGTCTTATTTTCTCAGCTCAAGTTTGTGTAGCAGTTGTAAAGTATTTTGCAACGATACCTTCCTGGTTAAGAATAAAAGTGAATTTGTCTCATTGTCCTTACAACATATTTTCTTAATCTTCATTTGTAGAGAAAGTATACGCCAATGTTCTTGAAGTGCTTGAAGCGGTAAAGAATTACGAAGCTGATTTAGCTTTAGTCGATGCACTCACCGGAGCAAACTATCGTAAATATATTGAGTCAAATGGACTTGTTGTGAAAGAGATAATCAACGCGCATGCCGGGTATGGAGTAGTCTTATCACATGAAATGACAAAACTGGAACAACAATTTAGAAGTCATATTTCCGCTGACAGGAGGAAAATGTATGATTTTGCGGAGAAATTGGCAGCACAAATTCATGTAGGTAACATGTTAAAATATGATAACAGATTAAACTTTTCAAGAAATATTTACCGGTGAAAACGATTTTCTGGTAAGCAACAATTTTAACAGAGATCATCAAATTACATTATTACGGGAGAATCAAATATGTTGTTCTTTCTTATTTCTATAAGGCTTTTTTTATAGAGAGACAACGTAAATACAAATGTAACTTTACGTTTAAAAAGAAGTTGATTTATTTGGAAGCACAGTAAATTTGTGGAATGCACTACAATCTTAGTCTTGGTGTAATAGAACACTTTTCCCGACACAAGACAAGAGATTTAACAAGTTTCTTATTTTCTATGGTATCACAATTATCTGGAGACTGAGAGCTGATGTCAATGAGTTGCTATTTTTGAACCTCGAAATTTTTTACAAAGCTGCCGTATGTGCCACAAAGTTTAACTGCGTTATTCTCTCAGGTATAAAATTTGCAATATTTTAGTGCTGAGTTCAAAACTACTCTCACAGCTTTTACGAGCGGAAATGAATCCTTTAAATACCAAGTCGAGAGTTTTTTATCGACGTGGCAGTAACCTAGATAAAAATTTTTTTCTTTATTTAGGCAGTAATCACGCAGTAGATTTCTCTGAAATCATAACACAACATTTTCGCACTTTGTCTTCCTGGTTTAAGTTTATTTTATTGCTGGGTTGAAATCTCTAGCTTTGAAGTGCAATTTTCCATGCTATATATTGCAATTTTCACAAATTGCAACAAGCACTCCCTTGTTGTCACTTTGAAATACAGTTTAAAACTTTATCATTCAAAATTAGCTTGATAAGCTCTTTGTAAATACATGCAGAAATACATTTCAGTTTGTCAGAAAGATACAATATTGATCTTGGATCTACGTATTAAAGTATTCATGAAATCTACATTATGTCTTTAGTTCTCACATCTCCAATGGACATCAGAAATCAAGGTGCTGAAGACGATTTTTACAGAGGAAATGTCCCACCAATTGTGTACTGAAGGAATACTCCAGATTCAGTCTTAGGAATTGTCTGATTTAAGTTTATAAAGTTTAGTTGCTTTAGTAAATTACTTGTTACCTATCGCCTTCTTGCATAGTGGCACATAAAGCCTCTTAATAGTAAATTACGTCCATCAAATAAACTCAACTTGTACATTTGTGAATTTAAAACCACAATTAACCCTAGATACTTGGTATAATACCGCATTCTTTAGAATAGATTTGGAAAAGCACCGAATCATTTTGCCGCATCATTTTTCTTAACAGGTTGACCGACCAAAGACTAATAACGTTGCTAAACTATTCGACACTAGCATTAACACATTCGTCAATACTGTTGTAATCGAGGCAATCTGTATTTGTGTGCTTACGGTCCTTGGTTTATTATGGTGGTTGCTAGTATTGAGGAGGTTAGACAACCGAAGAAGTAAAAAAGGATCTCAAGTGGCCGGTATGTTTGACAGTTAATTATTCTGAAATAATTTACTCGGAATTTTCGATAATGCTTATGTCGATGAGTTTTGTTTGAGCAAAATACGAAAAATGTTTGTTCAAACTGCCACGCTAAAGGGGGAAAGTACTGATCTTAGCACCATGAATGCATTGATTGAAGACAATTACATTATTTATCAGTTTACTGGATTGATAGAAAGGGCGTATTATTAATGTGCGTTATCGAGTATATATTTTTCATTTAACACAAGATACCATATCCGAGACCACGAAAGAGATAAACACAAGAAATATTTTTGATAACACAGGCAAGTTTTACCATTGGTATCTCATGCTATGGAGTAAAAGGCAATACGATACCATGAATAGCTACCACCGAACAAAATAATGCCATAGAACAAGGAATTTTTTGTTATGTAATGTTGGCAAGAGTTTTTTAATGACATGTTAGGAAGTTAAAAATTTTACCAGTGTCACAAGCGCTAAAAGTCTTTTATGATTTTGCATCTACAGTTATAATTACGGATAAACATAGCTGTAAAGAAGGGTTCCGGATTTTGCTTAGCTTTCAAATTTGGAAACAAGACATAAACTTAGTTAAGGATTCATTTTCTTAGCTCAGAGACCCTTCTGCCATTTTAATCCTGCTTTGTGAAATTCTCTAATCTAAAACTTGACTTTATGTTGAAGTTACTGCTGGAGGTTATCACAAACAAGTGTGAAGATTGAATAGAAGGGAATCATTACAAATGGTGCTTTAGAAACTTAGAACATACTTGTTACTTTTGGAAAGCACACACATCAAATGCTCAGACATCAAATTCAAAATTAATAGCTTTCTCGAAAATGGAAAAACCGTACCCACTTGTAAAGGGCTTTGACATTTATGCTATCAAATTTTATTCAATTTAGCAAATAGTAACTTAAACTTCTCAAAATCACTATTTCACATAAAGTTTCTTTCCTCTTCCAACGTTTCTTCCCTCTAATTCATCCCTTTTGAACTTTTGTGCACTTTCATCGGCCGCAAATGGGCAACAGTTTTCAATTTCCTAGAGCACACTCTTACTGTAACAAGAGTTGCTGGTTTTAAGGATATAGCGAAGCAGTCTATGTGCATCTTTGACCCGATTCTTTCCTTCACCATCAAACTTCGTGTCTCGAGCAGAAAGACATTAGACTGGGTACAAGTCTAAGATAAATGTACTATAATGGCATTGGCGTCAACTTTTGGGCAGCCGTATTCATCTCCCTAAGGAAATACTCTTCAAAATCAGATCTCTCTTAAACTATATTTTAGCCTGATCAAACAAAAGAATGTAACAGCAACAGTCCAAACAAGACATCCTTGAATAACCTGGCAATTGTTTTTCTCATTACATTCTTTGGACACGACGTTTTTTCGTTTTACTTAAGCAACAAATTTTTACAGCATTGCACAATATTTTACGTAGATCTTCCCCAATGCATTTAACAATTTTAACTTTTTCTTTGGCAAAAGAATAACAATGTAAATAATTATTAAGAAAATAACTAATCATTCCAATGAAACCGCGTGTTGCACGATCCTTGTATCTCCTGGAAAGTTAAAAAGTGTAAAGTTAATCCAATCCTCATTTTGTATTAAGAGAAGCTTTACTTTACTTTAGAGCCAGGTCTCTTTCTTTAATGGTTTTGGGCTTGATTGGCATGTTCGTTGATGAATTACGTTTTTCACTTGGCATATTAATTGCAACCAAATGTCTAATTATCTTTCCAGATGAAAACATGGAAGGAAATTTTTATCTTGAGAACATAGTCAACAAATTTTGCACATCAATACTAAATAAGTCAACGGAATTGAAAAGACGTCATTTGAAGGAACTTGGCGACCTATGTCGATTAAAGGAAAACTATAGTCGTCTAGTTAAGAGGGGACGCAAATATATTGTACCCTATATCACACCAAAAAATAAATTACGTACAAGGCGTGCCGGCGACAAAGAAGAGAGTCGAGAAACAAGAAACGAAGATCAGGCTCCATGTCAGCGTAGTCAGAGAACAGAGGACGACAATTCAGTTTCAGTGAAAGAGGACGAATTTTAACTTTCTATAGTCTTAGTATCAGTTTTTATTTTATGTAATAGCTTGACTAAACATCTGTATTCCATTCGGTATATTGTCATAACGATGAATGTAAAATACTTTTTTGCACAAGTCACTAGAAAATAAATGACTAATTCGTCTGAAATAGGCACTGTTTATTTTCAAGCAATAAAAAACACTTTCTTAAACCATAAGTGATGCTTGGTAGTCGACAGATTGCTTGTGATTCTCAACTGAGCTACATATATCTTTTTCAACTATGATGACCACGTAGCCCCCTTACTTTAGTACAGTCATTGTCCAATTATTTCAATATTCCACTTTAACTAAAATTTAGCCAGTTTATATGAAGTGAACTAGTCAAATTAAGCGGGAGAGCTCGGCAAAGATGAGCTATCCCGGTAAAGCCGGATAAAAATTTTACAACTTTGCATACACTGCGGTATTTTCCCGTGACAGGGGAGTATATTGACTAAACAGCCTACCAACAAAGTCGTGCCAAAACTGCGGCTTCGAGACAGAGTTAGCCAGGTCACAGCGGGCAGCACGCCTTATATGAACGTTACATCAACTTACCTCGCCCATACCAAGCCATCCCGCTAAACTGGTCTGCTTACCTCATACAAACAGACTCACAATAAAAACGTCACACCTACTTCGTGAAATTGGAAAGCCTCTTCAGAGCGAAGGATGGTATTCAAAAATGGAAAGCAGAGATGCGTCAAACACAGAACAGATTGCAATACGTATTCGTATTTGGCTTTACCTAGCTCCAAAAATCACTGCAAATACTGTTGTGTCTGTAATGCCTGGATTCCACTGCGGCAGTCTCAATTGCTTTAATACGATATCAAAGTCAAAGTTCCTTCCCACACCATTTGGTGTATTTGGGCGGTGCCAATCTCCGTTTCTTTAGCCTTTGGGCCACATAGCTGTGCAATTACAGTTTTCAACAGCTTTGTCATCTAGGACTCTCACGATTAATCGATTAAGATTAGATTTTGGTTTGGTAATCGATTACAGATCTTCGTACTCGATTAATCTATTTCTCAACGTTTTGCTTATTTTGAGTAGATAATCACAGTTAATCATAACAAAGTTAACGAACAGGCATGTACTTCCGATGGTCTATGCATTCCGCGCACCTTATCAGCTCTCACACATGGTTCTTAATGATTACAGGACCATATTAGTATCCCTTCCTTAGCAGCTGTATCTGCTAATATACGAGACATATACGTTGATTACTACGATATTAATAATGCTATAACTATAAAGTTTTAGCTTATTTTATCTTGGCAACTTGTTTCTAATAAAAGTCCTCTGCATAGCCCTAAGCTTAAGTACTCCTTGTACGGAAATTACTTCATGATTTATCACAGCTTAGTTTGTCCTTTATTAATTGAACCCCGGCATGTTTCAGACCTGATGTTCTTCACTGTTCCGGCCTTCCTAATGAATACTCGCGCTTGTCAATATGACCAAAATATCAGGCTGGAGTGTGAGATGTCTGAGATTGAAATGATTCTTCAGAAAACAGGAGTTATTGTACAGGGTCGTAATTCCTGGGAGGCTAGAGGGGCTTAAGCCCCCCTCCAATATTGAATAAAACATCAGCAGATAACTAGCTTATTTGTGGATTGTGTTTGTTGATGTATTCTCAGAGCTTTATATTGACGATTAATCGATTAAGATTAGATTATGGGTCATAGATTAATCGATTATGATTTTTTCTAATCGTGAGAGCCCTAATATCATCTATTAAACTGTTATTTATGATTCCTTCATTTATCTATCAAATCTATCTATCTACGACAAACGATATTTTCATTACTTGGAGTTTGATTCCAGGATGGAATAGGACTTCATTCATTGTACACTAAAGGTAATAGAGCAAACGCTGATCGAATCTGCCTCTTGACCACCGTTGTCTTCTACTCGTGATACGAAAATCTGAATGAGGAATGTTAATTTAAGGAAATGCAAAGCTAGGTACACTAACAGAACAGGTGATACAGGGTTCAAAGATAGCACTTGTATCACAATTAAGATACCTTAGTTACATCAAAGCAAAAGAAGTGGAAACTGCTTGATTTGACAAAAGTGTATGCATTGAAACTTTGTTTTATCGTCAAAGACAGAAATTGAACGAAAATGTAAAGTTTTGTATCGTTTTTGGACTTATTTGGCCCGTCCCTACTAACGGTGCAGAAGCATTGCTCTTCAAAAACCAAGAACACAGATCGTGTTCTTGGTCTAGTCCGCGGTCTTAAATATTTCAGGTGGTTGCACCTTAAGTCTTTAATTTCTTCTACTCCGTGGCAGCAACTGTTGCTCCGTACCCATGCCAAGACCACTTTGCTATCCAAGCACAGAAATGGAACTAGAAGGAAGTCTTCTGACCTTTAATGAACTCGTTGCAAGAAATCGGTCCGAGCAATGTGACTGTTAAATACCATTCAACAAAACTAAACCAATGGTAGCTGCTAGTCATAAGATAATCTTTCTACCCAGATATCGACGAAACCTGCAATTGCAAGAAGTACAGCGAGCTTTTACATGTGTTTAACGCAAATTTCTATCAAAATTTTTTGGCTCTGAGAAAATGCTTTAGTTCGTAAACCATTTGAAGTTTTTAAATTCAGAGCAAATTTTACTCGTTGCATTATCTATGGTTAATAGAGAACTGGCTTTTTTTCTGTTACATGGTATTTACTCCTTTGTGTTTACCAGTTGCTAGCTGCTTACAGCAAACATCAAGGTGGATGAATGATCATACCACCATCTTTCTAATGTTTTCTAGTACTGTACCAAACATTATATTGTGAATGCTTCACAGCATTATAGTTTATAATAACTACAACTACAATCCGTACCAAATTTCAGGTAAACTGAGGCTAAACCAATTCAATGCCCAGTTTGTTTGTACAATCTATTAAATTTACTATGTCCAACATGAATCCCTAATGGTCGCATACGCAAAATCATATGCTCAGAAACTCGTAATTTAGACAAACGAAGTCCTGAAGGTTTTGTTGTAAGAGAGGAGATCTAAAGCAAACGTGTTTCCTTTGAATGGTTGATTGCCCGTAACACTTCCACGATTCGAATTACGGGCTCTTGCAAAGTCTTAATTACCTTTATGACTTTACAATTATCACGGCACAAAAATTATTTGCTTGGTTCATCAAGTCTTCTGACAAATATTTTCAATATAGTGGAATTTTATTTTTAGTCTGAGTCGTCACCTTGGAGCTTGCTTAGTAGTTCATGTTTAGTATGATTCGCTTCATTTTCTAGATAGTGGTGGTTATTTCGGAGCAAAATTCACAAAAATACAGCGTTTCAAGCCAAAGAGATCATGGAATCAAGCCTTGTAAGTATACAATAATAATGAACATACAGCTGGTATAATTATGTAAAATAAGCAAACATTTTTACTGCAAACAAAGTATGGATCTTGAATAAAATACGTATTGATATGGACAATTACGGTGGGCTAGAAATTGCTACTTTTTAAATTTCTTTAGCTGGACAGTAGGTATCATTAATTTAAAGTTCAAATTTCTATTAAAAACCTCTACTTCTTCAAAGCAGCGTATAATTACGGTTACAGCAGCTGTTATGTAAAGTAAATGCACGAGACAAACTCATAGACTTGTTTCCCTAGAGCTTACTGACAACTGATACTACAATTTCTTGTCACTGCCTTCCAAACGGTTTGCAATTCATTGCGATACTGATAAACCTATTTAGACTTTCAGATAAAAATCAAGGAACTTTAAAGTGTATCTGTAGATGATACAATTTTGGAAAGCGCTTTAGTGAGGTTAGAGATGGGAAAATAATTTCGAAATTCTCTCTTCTTCGCACACCCCTGAGATAATGAAGTATTAGAGGGCAAGCTTAAGTATTTAGCATACGACGAGGTATAGCATACAAGTTACACATTCTTGATACTGACAGCACATTAATCCAACAGTAGTCTTTTTCAGGGATAACCATAGAGTCTTAGGGTAGAGTGTTAGCTGAAAGGAACGGTCAGCAAAAATTTTTTGCCAACATAGTAGTACTAGGCAGGACAAGTCCTAGGAATTTCGTCAGTGGAGGAGTCGTCTTGTGTAACTTTCCCTTATTTATAACGACCGTTAAACTTTTGAAAGTTGACTATAGCAAAAAATCTCAGAATGTACGTGAAAGCTACAGACTTTATTATGTAAGTATAGAAACTTCGTTATCCTGCTATACTAGTTGGCATTCAATCGCATTGATGGCACAAATGTCATTGTTAAAATTTTTGCTCATTTGGGCATTGTGTAGCATGAACTCCATGAACTGCAATCTCTGGTCTTGTAAAGCTTAAGACCATTTCCACTATATTAGTCATGGGTACTCACTCTGCTATCTTAGTCGGCTTTCGATCAAACTCAAGTGCTTCATTATAAGTTTAGACAATCGAAAACTAATACTCTTAGAAGAAAAATTTTCTGCAACACTTTTTTCCCATTTTTGTTACTTCAGATGTTTCAGTAAGCTAAAACAACTGCATTGCAGGGTTTTTGCCCAACAAAACTTCTTGCTTAACTTGTAATATCATCTTTGTCTCCCATAAAGCAGGCACTGTAGCCTAAAACTCCATGGTGAAAAACACCTCCCGCTTGCAAAAACCAAACCTGTACATAAATTTTCAAACCCCTAGGAGATCAGCACCTTTTTGAAATTCCATGTTTGCTCACTCGTAATTGGAGATCATTGTTACTAAAAAGAGAGTTTGGTTAAAAGAATAGGCCTTCATTTTGATACATACCTTTCAGTGACTACCTAGGACATTTGATATTTGTTTTGTACTCTAGATAGCTCCTAAGTGAAGCTCAAAGCGAATGGTAGAAACTAAACGAGGATTAATTGGAAATGGCCAAATGCTTTCAAGCTCGGTCATCTTTCTTCTCTCCTGTTCTCTCTCTTTTATACTTAAGAACATATTTCTGATAGCTGGTCAGTAACTTGTAAGGAAATAATTTTGCGTTCTCTTTTTATCTTTGATGAGAATGCTGGGCTTGTTATAGCTGAAACTGCTTCGCTTTTAGAAGCAATTTTTTGTCTGAATTCATAGATGCAGTAATGACAATCTTGTAATAATGTGAAAACAGTTTACTGAAGACAATCAAATCTTATTGCTTCTAATATCCTCTGAATCGACAAAGTTAAATTTTTGATACTTTATTGCAGCTTTGGATTTACATTGCTGCTCGTAGCCGAAAATATTGGCGATAATTAGGAGTAGTAGAGAGCTAAATCCGCATTTTTCTAATACATTTAACGTTATGATAACAATGTATTTGCTATTTTGAATACGTTTTTAAGTTTATTCAGGTACTACATGTAACTCTTCTGGCCATTTGTGTGCAGAAAAGAGCAGAAGGCTCATATCTCAGAGGTGTGTACTTTATTGTCCTTCATGTGTATGCTACATTTTGTGCAATAAGATTGTGTCTTGGATAATATCAAGCAAAATTATGCCCTTCGAGAAACGCATTTGGCCCCAGGTTTAGTCTCTAAACGGATCCTTCGGGGGAAATGTTTAGACCACGTGTAGTGCATTATTCAAGTCAATCTGTATATGCCTCATATAGCAATAGCTATCATTAAGAAATGTCAAATAATGCTTGTTTGAGCCAGTGGTGAGCATTTAAAAGGCTTTCTGAATCTATCCATCCTGTTACT
Source organism: Chironex yamaguchii (assembly GCA_024741275.1). Classification (NCBI taxonomy): domain Eukaryota; kingdom Metazoa; phylum Cnidaria; class Cubozoa; order Chirodropida; family Chirodropidae; genus Chironex; species Chironex yamaguchii. The sequence goes on along the minus strand of JANTCA010010335.1, from coordinate 10,751 downwards.
CTGTTTGACATTCCTAACAAGGAAGAATGGATTATGAAGTCGATCATTAATCTTACTTTTGTAGCAAATGTCAGCTTGATCCGCATATGATACAAAGATGGAACTGAGTGTCAGTTTTATTTAAATCAACTTCCGATATAAGGTATCATGAATTACATCTCCATGATGCAAGTCACTAAACACAAGATAATGGCATAGTTGGTATACATTAATGTCATTATTGAACTTTTTAGATTCGCGTGTTTCATAAAAGTTTTTCAGTGTCAGTATTTTCCTGGTACGTCCGATCAGCGAACGAACTGAACGTGCTTGCACTTATAGCAATCGCTCATCTTTTCGGTCGTGGCTGGGAAACGTCACGTCACGTACAAATTCCCGCGCTCGGTTCTGCGGCACTCCTTCCGCGACCTTCACCGTTGGAACATATTTTTTGCTGTCTGATATTTAAAACGTGCTCCCTTTTTCCTGTGTACAAGTCGAGTTTGCTAGGAATGACAACTACTGATAATTCCCCTCTTCATATACAGCCAGTACACACCAAGTTACCAAACATTTTCTAGTCCACTATTTTTTCGGTAGTTTTCCATTAGCTCGACTATAAGTATTTGTTAAAACAAAGTTAAATAGTTGGAAATCATGTCCCTATCAGTTATTTGGCGATGTGTTCGTTTAACAGTGTATGTACAATATAACATGCTTTTGGTTTAACTGTCGGAATATGAGGGATCTGGCACACAACGTTGACATCTTTCTATTGTCCTCACGTTGAAAAGATTTCTAGACAAACATAATCAGAATGGATAAAAAGAACATTTTGAGAACGGGTTGTAGCTATAACCACTTCCTTAGGGGGGCTTACCTGTTATCCCCTTTTTCTGTTACGGGATTCAGTAATTCAAGTAATTCCAAGCACATATTTGTTATTCTTGAAGACACTTTATGGCGAAGCGGAGTTGCGTAGATATAATAGGGAATAATTCCCTCTGGTAAAATGGCTATACGTTTCAGTTATCTTCAAATAAATTTGCTTGATCAATTGACGAAGCCAATGTTGAAATGCCAAATACTTGTCACAAACAACAGCATTTTTACAATAATAAATTGCGCTGGTAGCAGGAATATGAATAACTTTACACTTCGGCTTCATATACATAAATTCAGTATTTAATAAGAGTTTGGTGAAAAATGCTTTCACTTTTTTGAACGGCATAGTAATTAATAAGAAGTGTTTGGAGTTTGTGACAATGAGTTATTACTATTTAGTATTATCACCTTGATGCTAAATTTAAAGTAGGCCTACCTTTCAAACGCCTTTGCGAAAAGCATAACGTCATGCGAAACTGAGAAAAACCTGCATCATGTTATCCCACAGGACGTTTTCATCCAATAGACCTTTTCAATGTTACGTCACACTGCCCGTTGTCAATGGCAACGATCCGGCGAAGGGGCAAACAATGGGGTCCGTCAACAGCGTTTCCTATGGGGCATGGTGTTGTTTGGGTATTATATTAGTATCTTGTAATAAGTAGACTTGTTATACATTTGATAAAAAGAACAACATTTTTGATTTTGTAAGACATGTTTCGATACTTCAAGTACCACCATCAGTTACAATTATCAAACTGATATCCAACAGGTGTATCACAACTAAATTTATACAAATATTGAAAGTCGTGAAGAGACTAAACATATGACATAAACAAAGTAATTAACAAAAAGAGATGAAATGGTGCACGAGGGAGTGATTAAAATAAGCACACAGAACACTAAGTGATAAAGTAGAAAAGAAAAGAGAGAGGCCCAAAATATGTAAGTTAAATAGAAAGAGAAAGGTTAAAATGTTGAAGCTTAATTTTGAGTTGGTGAGGCGAGGGCGCAGAAGCTAAAATCTTAAAACAATCCTCCGAACACATCCTACTACACTGAGGCGAGTTTTTGGGATGCCTAAAGATATGAGAGTTTTTATCGGCCGACAAATGGTCACGTACACGTGTCTCAAGGTGTCTACACGTTTCACCAATACAACGAGCATTACAACCCGCACAAGGAAATGAATATATGACACAGGACCGGTTTCCATCGGGAACGCGATCCTTAACACTGAACAAACTTCTCAACTTCAAAGATGAAATTACTAGTTAAATATCCAAATCTCTACAATATCTTGTGGCTATGGATGTGTTTTTAAGGCCTTCTACGTTGTAGAATGCCAGCTAAATACATTAATAAGTTCGGAGAAGCACAGGGAAGATATTTAGAGAAACTTGAGGGTCCTTCCTTTTTATAGAATTACTGCCTTCTGAAGTATACTTGCTATCTCTGGCAGTAAGGTCGGTGTGTGTTCACAACACTGAAACCTATCCTCGACAGAGTTAAGTCTTTGATGTAAAGTTACTAACATGTTGCTTTAGACACGTGATCTTGGCCATAAGGTACGCTTTTTCTTGCTTCAAGTAGTCAATCTTGATGACTGTCCACTTCAACTTCAAGTTCAGTGGTACTGTAGGCTACAGAAGTGAAGAATCTTCATTAGAGGAAGCGTCTTATGAATAAATAGCAGTTTGTAAGTGTAGGGATCACGTTTTCTTGAATAGATTTGTTTCACGGAGTAATTTGTTTGGCTATCTATCTTCTTACCGTTGTTAGTGGCCTTATCGGTACTTTCTTCTGACCCTGTATTCAAAACCATACAAAATGTCTAAGGCAAACGGACTTTATAAGGAAGAGTAAAGCCTTCCCCATCAATCCATGATTGTTGTATCTATTGGCAATACAGCTTTTTGACATTTTCAAAGCAAAATAATTTAAAAACTAGCCAGAAACTAGCCATCCCTCGCACCACAACTTAAAGTTTTAATGCCGCGAACGGCTTTGTTTGCCCCTTCAACTTGTTGCTATGCGCGGTTGTTAAGGAGATCCGAAAAGGTCTATAGTACCTCAGCATTAATGGATTTATTTGCGAACTGCACGAAATGATGAAGTTAGGAACAAGCTATGACACTAATTTATAAGCTAAGGTAGAAATAACTACTGATAGACCCTGTAGAAAAAGACTTATAAAACACTGATTGCAGAAACCTAAAAATGAAGCTATTTTTCTCGAAAGCGTTGATTTGCCCTTTAATCGTGACCATAGGAGTCACTGATTGGTCGACCTATGAATAAAGAGGAAAAGTTTTGTCTCTATGACTTTTGTAATATTGTGTTACACTATTTCAGTAAAAGTCTTTGATCTATTATTTACTAATAGATATTGTATTACTCTTGTTAGATTGCAACGAGAGATTACATGGGACAGCATACTCAAAACATTTTTGGAGCTATAGTGTAAACTCTTATCACTGCAGCGCTAGAGTATACTTTCCCCATGACTATGCGTTTTTATTTTCCGGAGGAAATGGTTGGTGCAGTTATCTTGGTTCACACCTCCAGATTCAATTTCCAAAGAAGAAACTCATTAATTCTTTTTATGCAAAAGATGTTACTTTCAATGCACTCCTTGTATGTGCCTGGAACAATAAAAGACGAAATAGACCAGTTTATCATGTACAAAGAATGTGTACAACCCAGTTTAAGGTATCATTTTCTCAAGACAACATTGCGTATACCACGTATATCGAAGATGGATCCGAGAGGGTGAGTATTGAAATACAAAACTCAGCTTAAGACTACCTTAATCCGTGAAAACTACGTAAATGACAGTAAGTCGAAGCACGCACAAATGCGAAAAATCTGAACAAGTCAGAAAAAACCCTGTTTTATTGAAAAGCGTGGACCTGATAGTCGAGACGTCCACTGGAGTTATCCAGTAATTAACTGACCTATTAATTTTATTAGACATTTAAAAAATGTCATATGTCTTATGAATCAGGAAACGTATGACAACAAATACTTCAAATACGGCCCCGAACTGTGATGTCGCATAGAGAGATGTTATACTTACTCCTATACGTTTACTGATAGTTGTATTCTCTATTTAGAGTTTTGGCAGTCTCTGCACTCATCATTGGTCTAAAGTACGAAAATTTGAGTTGAAAAATCCATTTATAGCAAAGTGGCTAAGAATCAAAGTAATACATTGGAATGCAGGGGCTTGCATTAAACTGGAGATCTATGGATGCAACGACATAGCAAACAATAAGACAGGTGAGTGATAAAATGGAAATACCATTCCTTTATTTCATACAAATTTAGAGTTTTATCAAATTATCAATGTTTTTTGGTTATTAATGAGTTTTCTAAGGTAGTGTCATGGAAAACAGAGGTCGGACCCAAGCTCCTAATAATACCCTTTGCAAATGCCAGTGCTTTCCTTTATCTGACACATTACCCGAGTATGTGTTCAAATTATTCGCTTCATTGGCTAATCAGTGTCCTAGCGGCTTGCAAACTTCCTCACCCATCACCCTCCCTCTCCCTAGCCTTTCAGAGACTCCATGATTGCTGGGTCATCGATCCAATTCTAGCCCGAGAGTATGTTTAAATCTAACTCCACCTCTTATAACAAAATATGCTGTGTCAAGTTCCTTGCGGCTCACGAGACTAGAGGATTTTCTTTACAAATAACTAAGTTAATTTTACCATTTATATTTAAGAGAGTGCAAATTTTTACAGAAACGTTAGCTCTTGCTTACCAAGACAAACAAGAACCTGTATTTGTCGTGAAAGGAGCTTGTCGAGCGGAGCTTGAAAAATATGCCAAGAGTAAGGTTTGGTCTCAACATGTTCAAAGTTCAAGACCCCAATTTTTGTTGGTGCTGCATGCGTCACCATCTATATTACTGTATTATTATAATGATTGCTAGATAAAAACATGTTTGCAACAAGTACCCCAAGAGAGATAAACCATTTCCGTTAGTTGTCTTGCATGCTTTCATCTCAAAATTTTGGTACAGACTGGACCAGTCGTGTAATTCAGGTGCGGCGAAAAGAATCTCAATTCAGATTCTTTAGGTCAAATTTTGTAAAAACCAGAACAGAGTTTTACTCCTAAAAACACAGAAAAACTTGAGTTCAAAAAGACAAATAATATAATAAATATAAGAAAAATGAACGAATCTTTAAAACACGAAATAAAACGTGGTTAATTCCAAAGGATTTTCTCAAAGCACACTGAAAATAATAACAGACATCACCTCTCACCAAATTAGTAAAACCTCTGGCGCAAAGTCGTGGGCTGAAGCCCGCCATCTCCAACGCTCCGCCGGCCGTGTATTCTTAGCGATCCGCAAAAATACAATAAATGTAGATGCAATCATTTTCAAAGGTTTGGTCTGAAAAATGTTCTCTAGAGCCAAGAAATCAGATTCATCCCCTAGTTGCAACCTGTGTTGAGAATTTACTTCGTAGTTACGAGTTCGCATTGCGAAGATTTTCAGGGATATTTGATCTTGGAAAAAAGCTACATTTATACATCCTCAACCGTCTATTTATGTTATTGATTAATTGTCGATTTTCTTTTTTAAGGTTAAGACTCTTCAGGGTGTCTTTTTCTTAAGCTTCTCTTCGGATTAACACATTTTTTATACAGAATATAACCCTTTAACTGCAGGGAAAAGGTACAAGCTTGGAATGGGAAGCGGCCTCATATCAGATGAGCAGCTGCATGTTTCTTCTAACCAACACTTGGCTTATCGGGCAAGGCTTGAAGGAAATGGTTTTGGATGGCAACCAAATCATCCAATTTATCCGGCATCCCTTGTCTCACTTAACATCTGGACAGTGAGAAATGTCCACCTGTACTTTGAAGTCAGATTTTATCGACCGCAAAAAATTTATAGTTTACACTTAAGAGCAACTGAACCAACTGGAATAGTCATTAAATTTCACTTCGTCATTTCCTACAAGAATATCCGCGGATGGACGGAACTTTACGGAGGACTTACGCCAAAGGTGATTATTTTGCTTCTTAATGAATTATTCAATCAAGCGTAGGTGATATTTAGAGCCTTCACACTCCTAGTTCATGGGTAGTAATATCAAAAACAATTTATTTAGTGAACATGGAGTAAATATAGAATTTAGAATGGTGTTGGTAAAACACCTTTGGTTGCTCGCTCCAATTTGATAACAAGTTCAAAAACATTGCACGAATTTTCATCAACTGTCGTTTCAATTTTTCTCAGGTATTTTGTTTGACGATTAGTTAAAAGCTTTCCTTGTACTTCTAAGTAGCGTCTAGTGGGTTTACAAAGCTTAAACATTATACACGTTTGCACTATTGGGATAACGTCCGAATTTACAATGGCTAAAAGTAAGATAAATATTAATTTTATGAGGTCAGTGAAAATATCCATTTATTTAAAGAATTTTCTGTATTTCTACATTGATAGTTGAAGAAAATTATCAATCACATGCCGATTTCAGTCTCTCAAATGTTGCGAATGTTAAATTGGGCCATAGCTAATGCTATTGATAGTTAAAGGATGAGGATCCCATAAAAACGACCTAAACCTCAGGTCTGGTTACTAGGCTGTTCAATTGGACTACCCGTAAATATGTTATTGTTACCCATCTGGAATTTTGCATGAAAGTGACTTGTCTTTTAGATTCTGGTTGTCGGCTCCATATGGGCGTTGTTGAGTGTCAGTACTCGAAAGCGACCAATCTGCCTCCATATATGAATATGCTTATTAAACATTGTGCTTAGAGGATGCTGACGAGTTTTAATTCCATACGGGACCTTATTCTTGATATGCCAGGCTTGCGCTGATTGAAACATTATTAATTTCCCGTCATTAATTCGGCTGACCAAAATTAGTTTGCAAGCTTAGGCCATCAACTTCTTGCTGCCCCCAAATAATTTCTAATGGCCTTTACCGATACTGGGTCACTTTACAGACGCTGATCCACAGAATCGTACTTTTTCCTCGTGATGGCTAGTATAGAAGACGATCTTGCATGCGACATGTTCTGGATTTCCAACAGCTCAATGCCCGTACATAAACATTGACAGTATTTTAAAAACTTTCTTGCCTAGCGAATACTTCATGATGCCGCACATCTGCATCTACATCTACATCTAGATCTGTATCTGCATCTTGATCTGTATCTGTACTTGTACCTGTATCTGCATCTGTAAATGTATCTGTATCTACATTGATGTCGAGAGTTTGTAGCAATTAGTATTGTCGGCATTCTAAATTTGACAGATATATTTTCACGATTATCGATTATGCCTAAAAGTTTCTGGACTTGGCTAACCTCTAAAATAAGTGACATAAAGGTCGCGCAGATCTTTCCTGACAGTTTGCTTTACAATTATTTTAGGCCCCTGGAAGATATTTCATTCTTGTAAAATTGAAACAAATCGCACTCCGATCGGCTTCGTACCTAACTGAAGATAGGCTTTGAGCCTATGATGGTCATGCTCGTCTGCCTTGAGCAGTGGAATCTGAAATATGTTCAATTCTCTTCCTGATACACTTGTTTTGAATTTCAACCCAAGACTTCAGATGATGATGAAGAAACTCAAATTTGCAACCCCTGCATATTGCTTCACCCTGTTTCTGCTTATACGAGGATTTTACTACAGAGTATCAGTTTGTCCCCTTGTTTTTGATCTAATGGGTGATGTCAACAAGAGCTAATCTTGCTGAGGCAGTCAATCGACAAATATTCCATTGGCACAGCGTGAAGACTGTTTCCAAATGAAGGCCATTCCTTGAGGGGAAATGATAAAACTCGTGACTGTGAAGCTACCAAAAAGAAACCGACTGTAAAGCCTCGCGTCATTGATATTGACATATTGTGTCTTAATGATCATATGTGTAGTATCCTATCGCTGTGTTCCAGTTCTCTTTATTTAGCTGCCGTATGATTGCTAGATGCTCCTTTGGCATATTACTCACTTTTTGAATTTTTCAGGTTTTTTTAAAAAAAATTCTTTTATCATTCAGGAGCTTGTGCACAACAATAATCCACCAGGATCAATAGCCAAGTTTCACTTTGCTACAATGCTTCTTGCTTCGACTTTTAAAATAATTCCAATCCACTGGTCTGATTACTTTACTATTAAATTTGAGTTAATTGGAATGGATTATCTGGAAGGTAAGTTAATTTTTTTACCACATATATCTTCTCTTGGTAGGTGAGGAATATTGTAGGTACAATTGATGTTAAGTTTGTAATGGCATGTATTTTATAAAATTTCCTACTGTCTATGTAATTTTTTACGCCTATAAACCAAGGATCGTAATTTGGGACTGATGTCAGTTGTAGAATTTTTCATAGCTTAGTATGATAGTGACAATGAAGAGAAGCTTAAACTCGTACTTTGGACTAAACAAAAGTTTTATAGGAAACGAACAATGTTTCACATGATACAACTATATCATCAGCATCACCAAAGTGAGTCTCAACAAACAAAAAACGTTATACACATTTTCACAATGTATACAGTTCCTTGTCCTAGTGTGACATCTGGTATTTCAAAGGTGCATTTCAGAGATCATGAAGTACTTTTCTTACTTGATTTGTCAGTATTGCAGTAGGAACATTGGTTGTAGAGTACTCTGAAGTAACATATAGATTCCGCAATATACCAGTGTATTGTTGGTAGAGTTAATTTTTTAAAGTGCTAAATTATTAATCCTTATTTTGTCCTACGTCTCAAGTGGTCAATGTGCATTAAAAGAGATATTGCTAATTGTTTACAAAATATGTGTCTTCCTATCACAGTATTTGTACTCTACTGAAATAATTTATCTCAACTTTAAGTTTATTTGGTCTGGTGGGATTTCATTGGAAAATATGTTTCAACTCAAAATGCAGCTAATTTATTAAGTTTGTTTCTGTCTGTTGAAAGGATTTGTCTAATTTTCAGCATTTTACTGCGAGCAGAGGAAGCAAAAATGTTAAAAGTATTGCTGACAAATAACGGACCAGTCAAAATGGAAACCGCCGTTGCGACCACCTGTCGGGCGTTTGAAACTTAGTCACCACAAAACATTGTCGTAGTAAATTTCCAAATCTTTGCAAAGGAATCAGCTACGATCAGTAACAATAATACTACAAAAATAAAAGCACACAGGTAATAAAACAGTTGTAACTAGTAAAAATGAGATAAACAAATTTGTTAAACATAATAGATGTAAAATGCTCTTCAGAAGAAATCAGTTGACAGTAAATATAAAATGCCATAAAAGAATAAACTTAACATGCTGTTTGTTTAATTATTTACATCTTTAGCTGATCACCGTTGGCGACTAGATTCGTTCACTGCTCCTTTTGGACGTGTATTGTTTGCAGATGAAAGAGGCAATGAGCTATTGCAGTCAAATGTACTACATATCAGCACTGAAAAACAAACAGCTGTCGAATTCTTTAACAGACCTTCTTCTACTACTGCCTTATTTACACGATATTTCCATGATGAATGTTTGGTGAATCCTGACAGCTGCAAAGAGGGCTTCTCCATCGCCATGTGGATCAAAGGTATATTTTATATAAGTTGGTATTGCTGTCGCACAAGAGAAGGATAGAATATTTGCAAATGAGTTATTCAGTCATATTTTAAGTATCCCGTTTCTATTATTGATTTGGAGAACTGCAGTGATATTGGCTAATATTATTATTATTATTAACCACTAAACTACTCAAAAAGGAACTACAAAAACTTAAAAATCACTACCCAACTCTCATAGAAATCAGATGTGTATCCCACTTGTTTTATTTGAAGATTAGCAGTCGGGATGGTGCTTTTCTCTTTCCCCAACACCAACAGGCAAGGTCACCACATTTCCAAAAACCTCTGGGACTTCATCAAAAACGTCATTGAAAAGGGTTCCTCAGTTCCTGCCGTCTTACTTATGCAACCATTGCATTTGTTTCTTCCTCAATATGTTCTCTGTAGTCATGTCTTACAAAAATTTTCTATTCCAAACTGGATTCCTTCATTCAACCTGCCTTTGTTTTCATTTGATCAATCTCCCCCCCTCTTATGATAAAGTCACTCAGGTAATCCGCAGAATGTAGTCTTCAGGGTCACCTTGTCCTTTGGATAAGATATCAATAATTTTTTTTAAAAGGTGCCCATATCTCAGAACATTTTTAATAGAGATTATTCGTATAGTTTGGGAATCTGGCAATGTCCTTTCTGAATGGAAGAAAGCTTGCACTGTTCTAGTGCACAAAAAATCAGAAGTGACGACCCAGCAAATTTCAGGCCTATCACCCTGGAATCTGTTGCTTTCAAAGTCTTCACTTCTTGTCTTCGTGATTCAATCTTTTTATTCCTCAAGTTATGGCTACATTGAAACAGAGATCCAAAAAGGTGTCGCTCCAAAGATGTCAGGTGTAGTTGAGCACACCACTATGATGGCATACATAATCGATTTGGCTTGGAAGAAACAACGTTAAGTTGTTATTACTCTAATACACCTGAAAAACGATTTTGGAGAAGTACATCACAACCTTATCAAATACGTTCTCAACCATCACCATGTATCCTCTATAATACAACGTCTAATTTCTAGTTTCTAAGTTAATTTTCAAACATCTGTCATAACGGATCTATTCTTCTCCCCTGCTATCCCAATTGACCGTGGTGTCCTCCAAGGGGATTGCCTAAGCCCACTACTATTCATCATGTGTTTTAATACATATATTCAATACATCAAACAAGGAAAATATAAACAACTTGGCTTTCCTGCATATGACGGAACTGATCATTTGTTCAACCCTGTCCACTGGTTCCAATTTGCAGATGATGCAGCTGTTGTTACAACAGACGAACATGAAAATCAACTTCT
>JANTCA010010324.1:0-27610 GCA_024741275.1 Chironex yamaguchii | reverse complement strand
CCGCAATGTTATTGCAAGTCGTTCACCAGGCTTGATGGCTTTCCTCATCCGTGTATCCTTTTTTTCAATGTGTGGCCGTACTAATGATAAAAGTTCTTGAAAATTGTCATTGGACATTCGCAAGAAAGATTTTACTTCTTTAGGATCTTCCCTTAATAACTCATTAAGGAGAGTGGAGTAAGCACCAAATCTTGCCCTTTTTTTCAGCCATTCTTTTGTCCAGCATTTTCTTTTTCTTTTGCTTCCGAAAATTATTGCAGTAGCAGCTAAAATCTTTGCAGTTTCAAAATCACTGCTCGACGTACTGCTATCAGAATCACTTGCTGATTCTTCTCTGTCGTAACTTGCTTCCCCCTCCGCCATTATACTTGCCTTTAAAACAATGGAGGAAATCTGCCACGTTTTTTAGTTGTTGTTTTTAAAGTTGCGTTGCTTATGTGTGCGAGGAAAACTTCAAAGCAACAATGTTGCTTGTATTTTGTATTTTGTCGTGTTGCATGTATTTTGCTCCCTGTCCCCTATGTGTACAGAGCTCTTGCCTTGGGCTCGGCACGAGGAACCTGCATTGCAGGGACGACGTCGCTAGAGCCCCAATTTGACACTGATGAGAACGTAAGCCAAAACACAAAACAAATTCATGAATGAATTTCCCCCTAATCCATCGCTGGTTTTCGGCTCGCGCCATCATAATTTTCATAGTTAGCTGCACCTGATGAAGACTCCTTCGATTACCGAGTCAGGGAATGGTAAAAAAAATAAAGAATAATTGTGTTTGTCAAGGTATATAAGCATGGATCAGTCGCTTTGGTTTCGCAACCATTTTTTGTTTTATAGAAAAAGTTGACTACAGGCAGTACAACTGCCAAAGCCAACGTCAAATAATGCGTTTACTCTAGCACAGTCATATTTTAACACCAAAGTCTACGCATCTCAAGTATTGTTGCTTTCTAACACAAAGTCACAATTAAGCTTTAGAAAGAAATCTACTTCCATTACATGAAATAAATAAATGCTACGTGATGAGATAAAAGCCGAGTCGTCCACTGAGAGTCAAAATCAATGTTTTTTATATAACGCAAGTTGTTTTAATACGAAAAAATACTCGACTGCAGTGTGTCTTAACTACGTGGTTTTATTTCACGGTTTCTTAGTAATACCTACAAAAACGTATCTTCGTGTGCCAAACTCCTCCTGGTAAAAGCGAGCACTATTTTAGAAATGCCTTTCCTTACAAAAATCACTCAGTTTGGCTAAGCACAATTGCAGTTTTACAATTTTGGTAACAAGGTCACGTGCAGCTGGGGTATTGCTTTTATACTGGATTTAGAAAATTGACAGTCAGGACGTAAATGTATTGTGAGTGAAATTTAAAGTACAAAACGGCCTTCTTTCTGAACTTAAGCAGTGGCATTGTCAGAAGATCCATTGCTTTTCTTATGCCCTTGGAGATGGAGAACAGCATCGATAGCAAATAAAATGAGGCAGACGAATCCAAAGACCTAAAAAGAAAAAATTTATCGTGAGAAAAGTTTAAATCGCAGATTAAATACGCTCAAAATGTTCATGAATTTACTTTCATATCAAGTGTTGGACAATTATTTAGAGAAAAGACAAATTTATAGTGCAATTGTATACCAAAACAAAAATTTGAAGTTAAATTGCTGGAAAAACTTATCTTGATGAAACGGTGTTTGTTCTCTTGTTTACTTAATTATCCATCCCTGTTATTTGTGAGGAAAATAAATCGTTTCCCTGGTATTCCACAACTCTTGATTAGCGAAGTTTATAAGTTATATACCTGGCCTGCTGGATGTGGCAGGCTGCATAATAAGTTCATTGATTCGGGATACGTGAGGCAGTACAAAAACTTGCAAACAAAGTCATTCATGGCTTTTGCTATTTTCATTTGAGATTTGGCTTCTATCACTTAGCAAATTCTTTTCTGGTCAGAGTGCATACACATTTATTTCTCTGACTATTCCAAATACCCATAAATGAAATATTATTAATTAGTTTCCTAACTAATCCGTTCATTCTAACCCACTCGGTAACTCGGTATTTAATCCATCTTTCAGCTAGGCTAACTGTCGAACATTGAATTTTTTACACTCAGGAATCGCCACAATTTGATAAAAAGAATGTAAGAGAAGTGACATACGAAGAATATGGAACCCAAATAACTTTGAAAAGAATTTGATTAAAAGAATGTACGAGAAGTGACATACGAAGAATATGGAACCCAAATAACTTTGAAAAGAATTTGATTAAAAGAATGTACGAGAAGTGATATACGAAGAACATGGAACCCAAATAACTTTGAAAAGAATTTGATAAAAAGAATGTATGGAAAGTGATATACGAAGAATATTGGACCCAAATAAGTTTAAAAAGAACAAATCAACATGTATGCACAGCCAAAGAGCAATAACAATGATTTCACACATAATGGTATCATCAAGCTGCTTAAAATGATTGGTGCTAGTTTTGACTGTAAACGCGGCCTTAAACATTTTTATTTTCTCGAATTCGCTCCGAATTATTGCCGAGATTCGTAATAATCATGTAATGCAGTTCTAATTTTAAATATGCGACACTAATATCTTCTGCAATATATGTTCAGAGACAATTTGAAGTGACAATGCCCAAGGTCGTTTGCTTAGAATAAGTAGTTGTAACTTCGAACATGAGCCCTTTGGAATACCACATTGAATTTTATTTTCCTTAGCCTTTGGGAGTTTCAAAAATTGTATTGTTCCTTTCCGGTGAAATATAAGACAAGCCAATTCTGAGTAACTATACTAATCCGGTGAAAAAGTTCATTGTGAAATTATGAAACATGAACAATTTAGCTTAGCTTAAACACTTTTAAAGAAGATACGATCAATCCGAAAATTTCCAACCTACAAAACCTAAGTCATGCAACAGAATGACTGTGGAGTTAAGCAATGTTAGCATCTACATCCCATATCATTCATGTTTCCAAGATAGGTAATAAAGTTTAAATGGATCAACAAGCAATTTGCTGACATTTCTGTTATGAAGGAAATAAATGCACATCTGACACAATAGAATCCAACTTACCACTGAAGCAGTGTATGTGGCACATGTCGTTGCAGTATAAACCTCAATAAATCGACAGACTCCAGTAGCTTCATTCAACTTCCTTGCATCATCCGCAATCAATGACGATGCAATGAGCAAAAAAATAACAGCAATCCCATGAAGTAATGCGAGCTACAAAGTAATTTAAAAGAACAGTGGATCAACAATTTAACTGTAAAAGTGAAAAGTCAAAGTCACAAGTTGAGTTCAACAGCTAAGGTCATCAGTCATTTCGCACGTAAGAGTGCGCAGTAACAGTCCAAGTCAAGAAGTCAACGTAGGAGCTCAAGACCATCGGGCAATCTCAAGGGTCAAAGTAACTGGCGAGGTCAAATCCTGAGATCACAGGGCAGGCTAAATCTAATTGTAACTTGGACGGTTATGGATGATAATCAGCAAAATTTAACTGCCTCGGTTTTCAAGTCAAAAAATTCTTTGAGACAGAAGTCGCAATTTCTGTTTTGATCTATGGCATCTGTCTTTTTCCCACAAGTTTTCTTTTTCCATACTTTCAGCTTTTTCCAGGAGTTTCTCGTTGCTAGTGCGATGTTACTTATTTGTCCGGTTGCTATTCCTATATTACACAACACAATCACACAACAAAAATCACACTTGTATTCACAAATACTCCTTACAAACAGGCTGTTTATGAAATGGAACCTGTGAACAATATAGGAAATGCCATATAATGGAAACCTTGTTAAATCCGACAGGTGGACGTAGCCGAATAATGCTCAAACTCTGTAACGAAAACAGTAGTAAAATGGACAGCCATCGCTTGCTATAGCGGACACTATATTTCGAAACCATATGAATTATACCTCTTTATAGCCGACACACTAGGCTTCTCGGGAATTATAAACACCATCAGCAAATAACTACTTGTCACTCAATGAAGGAAACGACTAGGTAACCGAATTAGGAGACTGAAAGACCACGTTAATGCTATCAATCATTACATTGACGTTCTTCGGAGGACTGAGATGAACATAATGCTTCAAGGTTTCATTATTTGTTAGGAGATATCAAAACTTATAAACATAAGGCAAACCATAGTTATTAACTATGGGCACACAGACATCCATGATTTCTTTGAAGAAGTGAGGTTGTAAAATGTGGAAGTCAATTGCATTAGGATTTTAAGTTATAATGCCTTTTCTTAGAAAACTCTGAGCCTCTTTATAGTGGACATCCAATTTTAACTGTCACTTTTGTCCATGAGTCCGCTATAATCAATTTCCATTTTAAAAGTGGATTGTGTTTTTACATAAAAATTGTGTACGAACAAGCAGCAGCCAAAGACTAGACGCAAGGCCACTATGGTTCGTTGTTTATTTTTTGACGCGAGCTGCCTGCATTTTCTTTGGAATACATTGAATTTAAAAATCACAGGGAAAAGCCTTATAGATACCGCAACAACGAAATGCATTCTCTCACCATTTATAAAACATAGTGAATTTGGGTTGAAGCTCAAAGTAACACCTAACAAAAAGGAGCAAGGTATTATTGTAGGTGCCGACTTGTTTGTTCAAAATATCTCATTCTAGACATAGGGAGCAAAAATGGCGCACAGAAAGATGGTGAAAAAAGGCTCTCCGTGAAAGAAGTAGGCTTACGATATCTACAAAGCAAATACTTATCAGACATTCATCTTACCAAGTTATAAGGAAAACAAATGATTACATTTTAATGCAGAATTAATATTTTTACATTTGAATGTTCTGGCAAGGTATAAGGTTTTTACATTTACTACAGGCGGCAAGTCTGAAAGGTACAAGATTACTCTAAGCAGTATGATCGTGAATATTGCTCCTGTTTTAAATCCCACTGAGTAATTTCTTTAATCAAACTACACAACACTGTCAGTGCTACCCACAGTTTACGTACTATGTCCGAAGGTGGATTCGAACCACGATCCTAGGATCCGAGATGTTCAAAGTTAAGGTCGTGTACTTTGACCAAGCGACCATTCATGCCACAAGGGAAAGAAACCGGAGGGAGTATATGTACCCCTAGTCACTGCGTTCCATAAGAATCAACGACCAGATATTGGGATCGAATGACCAAAAGTTTCGAATCTCTGTGTGTGCTGTTTAGAATAGCAGACAATACCTCAGGTTTGCAATGCTATTGAACGGTATAAGTTTTTCCATCTTTGGACTACCTTGAAAGTGTTACTCTTTCTGTTAAACGCAGGCCCGACTTTGCACGTTAATCAAACTGGAATGAGGTGGAATATGTTCCACTGTCATCAGTTGATATGAAATAGGCAATACAATTAATATATAGCAGAAAGTTAAATAAAGTTTACAACAACAATATGTTAAAATAGGTAGGAAAATAAAACATATATTTAAAACTTGAAGGATATAAATAAGTAAACGAGAAGCCCAAACACCACCTAGAAAAGAATTCGGAAAGTGCGGACCTCAGTTCCTCCCATATATTCATTTTCAGCTAAAATAATCCATTTGCATATAATTGGGTAGCAATTGAGGATACATGAAATCTGTTGACAACTACTGAATAAGCAGTCTCGGCTACAAATTAGTATTAGTTGTATGCTTGTATCTTGATTAGTTAGCCTACAGTATCGAAAATGCTCAGATATTTTATGTTTTCGTGTTCTGGATCATGTTTTTCAGAATGGCAGCAGGATCCAGATCTAGTATTTAATAATTAGTAAGAATACCACTCCGCGGTATTTTCTTTTCAATTTGTAACTTAGATATTGTGAAAGTCCTAGTCAACACAATGTTGACAAAGCGCTCCAGAATCCAGGATTTAATGCAGATCATAACTAAAAAGAATTCCCTTGAGCCAGGCCGATTACTAACATCCTGTTAAATACGTTCAAAATCTTTTGCGTTATTTTGAGTATTCCGATATCTAGACAAACAAACAGATGCCGATTTTAGCATAACCTGATTAGCGGAGGTAATAAGGATTTGCGCTAATAAAGTGGTAAGGTTAATGCAGAGTAATGCAATGTAGTTCTCTGACCAGTTACGCTGTGGATGGTTGACGTGTGATCATTATGGTGGACTGTTTTACGAAGTCACCGTGTGGTGGGACGTGCATTGAAAAGCTAAGATTTTATCAAGAACTTGAGAATGGAGAGCTTTCTGCCTTACGAGCACTAAATACAAGTTCCTTTGCTTTGAATTCGTTTACACCCTCAGAAAAGCGCAACGATTTAGCTTTTTTGTTGTCATTATTTTAATCCTGTTCCACCTCATTTTCAGAGCAATAACATAGCACGTTTTTTCTGCTCATCTTTCAACTCTGCTACAAAAAGAGTTAAATGTATACTTACAATCAGCATTTTCCATTGAAATTTGATTTTCTGCATCAAACGCAGAACATTGAGAATAATTACGATGCAGACAAAAATCCATGCTGTAACCGTGACAAAAATGAAGAAGCCAATCCTACTGGATGTACGAGAACGTATATTCCAAACTGATATCGCCAGGTCATTTTGGTAGGCAGCACAGAGTGAAAATGCAATTAGGCAAAATATCTAGAAGATAATGCACACATTTAAATTAACTGAGAACTGCATTGCTTATAAAATCTTCCTTAATGAAACAAGAAAACTATATATCAGATAAGAATAAGGAACCGAAGAGTCTTTTAGAATAAATTATAATAAGAAAGGACACGTTTTTTCTAAAAAGAGAGCTTTAAACTAATGATGACAAGGACAGAAAAATAGAGAAAGAATAATATAGATGAACCAGGAAGGCAGGAACTCAAAGAGGAGAAAGGTATTTCAAGAGAATAAAATGAAAAAAATGAAGATGAAAAGAAAGAAAGGAAATGGAAGGAGTATTGGAAATTGAAGGCGAGGGACAGAGAAAGCAAAACAACAAAAGGAAATAAAAGAGAGGAAATTAAAGGGGGAAAAAGAAGAGGAAAGAAAGTGAATAGAAAGTAGAAAAAGGAATGCAAATGAAGGAGCAAAAAACCTCATCCGTTAATCACTATTTTAACATATGTTGAGTAGAGTATATTTAAATGTTAAATGTCCTTTATTTAATTTTTTTTTGTTATATTATGGTATGTATGAGGCGAATTTAATTATATTGATAATTTACAATTCCTCTTCCATTACTTTCCCCAAATACTCTGCCCTTCAAATGTTCCCCTTAACCCCATCACCCTCACAAATTACACTCTCTTAAATGAAATGGGTTTGCACTTGTCTTTCTCTTTCCTTTATCCCACAGACAATTCCTGTTTTCACAAACTTTCCTTGATATATTTTCCCCTTACATTCCAGTAGAGTAAACATGGTATACCAGTGTAAAGGCCATAAAAGCACATATCTTTGAGACAAGTTGTGTAATAAACATTGATTACGCCAACAGAAATGAAGGTACAGTGTTTGCCTTACTTGTATTATGTAGCACACGAAATATAAAGGTTGTCAGTTTACCTCTCTTACTCGGACAAAAAGATCTATTAGCTAATTTTCGATATACAAAGTCTTAATAAAGTGACATCCAGTATGTCAGGCAACCAAAACCTTCCAGGAAAAAAAGCCCAAAGTCTCATGTTTCCCTTTATATGGGCTGTAAAATAGCATCCTTTTTATGTATGCTATCAAAACCCTGCCATCAACTGACATACGTCTTTCACTGCTATTCGCCTATACGAATTGCCGCAAATACCACCCCGTCCCAATCACCGCATTTCGTAGACTCGCGATAAGCCTTTAAAGCCCAGAGGTATAACCAAAATAACTACAACTCAAGATCATATAGATATTTCAGTTTTTATACTGCATTTTTAGATTTGCAGGCTTCCCATCTACAACCTTTCGTCCTTGACTTAATCACGTAAGCCAAATATAATCCACCATAACGACTGCACAATTTATCGGCTTTTCATCGACAAAGGTTTTAAACCATTGAGATTACTTTTAAATTGAACAGATTATATTTTGATTAACGAAAGGGTTTACGCCAATGTCTTGCTAAAACTAGAAGAAATCTCATAAAGCAGCTGCATATATTCAAATATTACAGTAGCTTTTGTTGTGCCAAGACTAGACATGGGGAGAGAAGGGGAGGAGCCAATTGAGATGGATGAATGAGGAGAGAGCAGCGTAAAGGGGAGTTAGAGAAGTGGAATGGAGGAAAAACAAGCAGAGAAGCAAGGAGGGAGAGGGGAGATATATTTGGAGAGATAGAGAAAGGGTACAAGATAGATTCAAAATACATGCCTTTTTGTGGTTTAATTTTTGTAGTTCACTAATATCACTTGCTATTTGTGAATATAAACCTGGGGTGCACATTTCATTTAAAGTCGGGGTGTTAAAAAGCTTTTTATCTAGTCCCACGATCCCACTACTTTTGTCATGAAAACTGTAAATATTAGACATCTAGCTGACATTAACGTATTATTTGTTGTCATTTGAAAATTCGAACGCAATATTCTAAGAATGTCTTCAGAAGGTCTGTCGATTCTATTAAACTCGACAGTAGAATTTGACAAAATCGAAACGACCCCGAGACTTTATAGGAAGCGATACAGCAGATCAGCAAGAATTGTGTGACTCACGAAACTTGATTAAAGTCAGTGCCACGAAAAGCCACTATTACGCCCAGTGTAAGGATTATATGTATCACAGTTGACATACTGTTCACAGTTTATAACTAGTAGCAGACTTAGAATACACTCTAGCAAACTGGATAACTCTTGCAGATTGACAGAGCTTAAGTACTGTGAAGCAGTTGGCATAAAGGCGTTGCCTTGAAACACCATGACAAAATAGGGTGCTCCTTTCAGCGACTATGTTGCGCTTAAGAACATCTTTTGGCCAAGCCAAACAACCAAGCCCTTTCCTTTTTAGGTAGACAGCAGCCATGCCTGACAAGAACAACGAAGAATTGGTTAGAAATTAAAAACGGTGACCTGTTCAGTAGGCATCTTACCAAATGCGTCTAAAGCAAGCATTAATACTTAAAAATCACTCGGAGCTCGCAAACCGCTACAGTTTCACCAATATTTTAGTTTGTACCAAAATGATAGGACTATATGTATGTAAGCTACTTTATTTGCTTCCTATTTCCTCCATGGCAGTTTTTCAGGATTTAGCTTCGTGACTGTTGAAGGCACAACAAATTTTGACAACCCCCTGAATCTACAGAGTTTTAACCACATTCTAGTAGTAGTTGCATGTCTTTATCTTTATTTGCTATCTAACAGTGTTGAAAATAGCATAGATCCCCTTGTGTTTCTGTTGTTCTGGATCATAGCATCCAGAATGGTTGCAGAGCCTGAATCAAAATGGTTGAGAATCTGACCTTTCTAGGGTTAGCCAATTTTCGTATCATTCCTGCCCGTTATGACCCAGTTGTTGTGCAAGAAATTTTAAGCCTCATTTACCACAACGTTAGCAAAAATTGCAAAATGTTTTAGAATACAGGTTTTGAAGTTGATCACCACTAAAAAAAATCAACTCGTGTCGGTCAAAATGACAGCTTACTGTGAAAATTTCGATACATTGAAAGCTTTTGCTAACAGACAAAGATAATCAACAATGTACAAAGAGAAGTCATGTTTGGTCCAGTACCACGGCAGGTCACAATTTCATAGATTATTTAATTCAGACACATAACTGTACCATAGTCATAGCCTATGCCTTCCCATATTAATCCACCAAACAAGGTTGCCTAGAACTTTCTTTTTTAAAGTTTGAGGTATGCATGTATGAGCTTTTATGAGGGCGCTGGTAGAAATTGTGCCTCTTTACAGTCAACCATGAAATTCTGACGCAAGCTAGGCCATGTTGCAACCGCACATTTAATATACAGCGATATAACGGCCTAATAATTATAAGAGGTGGGGTTAATTATAAACAAGTCAGTAAACAGGGTCCCTGGCAGTTTCATGGCTCAAATCTATACAAGCAAGAAAAACTAAATTTTGATTGAAAAATTGTCGCCCCTAATGTTGAAGATTGAATTTGAATTTTTCAGCAACATTAGCGGTAACATATTGTATTTTGGGGAAATGATGGTAGTCATTATAATGACTACTATCATTTTCCAAAAAGACAAATAATATAATTATCAATCATACCATATGACATTATTAACCTACTTTAAACCACGGACATCTTTAATCCGACGTCATATCAACCTGTATAGGATATAACTATTTGAAGCGTCTTCTCAGTTGGAGATTTGAAGTGCAACATATTGCTGGAGTATTGGTTAGTGTTTGTTAGAGTTGATACTTTTTGATTAAATTAAGGTTACAACTGCTCGTATTGTTTAAAAATGGGTAGTGATTTTAATATTTTCACAATTTGTTCAAATCTTATTTTGAATCAGAAGATTTGGAGCAAGAGAACAGCTGAAGAACATTCTTGCACAATCTTGCGATGCATAAAAGACTTGAACAAGAGATGGCTTTGAGTAACGAATTATTCAATGTCAAGCAAGGCGAGTTATTATCATTAGAGAAATTGGTTATAGAGAAACAAAACATGCATCAAGAAGTTGTAGAGACGTTTTACAAGGTAGAGAATGAATTAATGGAAGTGTGTAACAATAACCACAATTTGGAGGAAGGCATTGGAAATCTTGAAAACACAATAGAAATGTTGAAATATTCCACAAGACAGAAGGAGACGAATATTGAAAATTATAAGCACAAAGCAATTAAAGTTGAGGAACAACAGATTGAATTGGAATGTCAAATATCCAGGAATTAAAGCCATAAAAAGCGAACAATGTGAACTTAGAAAAAAAAGAAAACCATGGTACAGGAAGTTGAAAGGGTTCTTTCGTCGCCAATGAGCTGTTATGGTACAACTGAACATTGATTACGTGCATGAAACATTCATTATTTAATCGAAGAAACCGTGATAAGCAAATCACTCCTGTCACTATAAGTTACAGATTTGTTTCATTCTTTCCAAAAAAAGGCTGGGATGCAGCAGAAGAAATTAAGAGGCATGTTAACGCTTTAGACTTCCGAAAGCGTGTCAAGCAAGTATAAGAGCCTGTCTTCTAATAATGAACATGTGTATTCACTAGCTCAGCAGCAAAATGCTGCAACACCTGATGAGCTCAGGCGCTTACAAGGCAAAGTAGCGAGCGCTTTAGTCACTAATAAGAGACATTGGATAAAAGAATGAGACAGGCTAACATCAATGAATAAGCATGATGAAGAGGACAAGGTAAACACAACACCATACTAAAAATAATAATAGACTAAACACACAAAGTACCATCACCATAAAAGTCCACATGAGACCTGCATAATGTAACTCATTACAAACATTTTGTAGATAGAATTTATTACTCGATTGTCTTTAATCAAAGTCTGACACCTCCAGATCGGATGAATCTTCAAAGATCTAAAAATCAGAAAGCCTGATAGGACGCTCTAGTTTTCGTCAAAATGGTGGTAAATAGCGGCTTGTACATGGATAAAGTCTGGCATTCATTTGATTGGGATTCAGCGATTGCACTTTCAATGATACATATATTTCTCTCTTTCTCTCCTTCTTTCCTTCAGTTCTTCTTCCCTTACTTCCCATTTCTTTCTGTCTTCGTCTCGTTACTTTGCTTCCTTCTTCCCTGTTTCTTCCTCTCCTTGTGCTCCTTTCCTTTCTTCTCTGCCTCCGCCTTCTTCCCTCCTTTGTTTCCTATTTAATTTCTTTATTTATTTCTTATCTCCATTCTTTCTTTTTCCTTCTTTCTTCTCTCCTCTTGCCTTCGTCATTGAGTCTGTGTCTTCTCTTCCTTTCCTTTCACCCTGTCACCTCCTATTTCACATGTCTAACATCTACATATCATCATCCAGTCTATTAAAATCACTGATTTGTCAGGTACAATCATTTGGTGCTCAATCAAAGATACTTGATGTAATTACTCTGCACTTATTACTATGTTCTCAAGTTCGCTACGCGTCTACAATATAGGAGTGTATCTTAATATTCTATATTATTCTACTATTTCTACAAAGCTAGAATGACTGCTCACAACAGACTGTACGCTATATACCGAAAGCAACATGTCACCAAATAAGGATAAACCTTGTTTAATTTCTATTCTTATCTTAACAAATACACTTCAGAGTACAAAGCAAAAAGTTGACCCTTTTACATAAAATCTTAACAAAACCACGGTGCCAATTCTAAATTTCAGGATTGTATGACCTGCTGACCAAGGACAATAACTTTGCAAAACGTTTTACCAAAAGCTACATTTATATAAAGCATATTATGAGAGTTTACCGCCTCTTCAATCCATCTCATGCTCTCCTCGCGAGTAACGTGAAGCTGGAAGGAACAAACTATTGCTGAATTGCGCTTACTTCTCTCATATTAATAGCTTGCTAGCATACTGTATACACCAGAGTAAGCTTTAACCGGAATGGAACATACTACATTCGCGAAGACTACTAGAAATACACGTTGTACAGTAAATATAATTAAACAACAAGCATCTACCTGCTATCTAGTATTATTGTAGAAGATAAAAGCAAGTCATGTACTCACGAATTCCAAGATTTTGAGAATACCAAATGGAGTTTTCAGGTAATTTATATTAAGACTACCAGATGAGCCGCTTCCCTCCGCCATGGCTTGTTTTCTCGAAAATTCGACGATGATAATTAGAACTATCGGTATAAGTTTTAAGCGTGGATCAAAACAAGGCGTCGAAGATGGCAATAGAAATGTATATGCGACAGTGAATACAAGACAAGGCACTAAATTGTGCAAAGGGCTTAGACTTGCCATAAGTCGGTTGTTTAACAATGCTAATTTATTTTTCTGTTTTTGAGGACAAAGGTGATAAGGAAAGCACAACAATATTGATCTAGTCTTGCTTGTCGAAAAAGGAATTCCAGCGAGAAAATGAACTCGCAGAAAGGCTACGGTAAACACACAAGACAAATAATTACTGTATTCCAGCCAACGAGATTTTAAGGTCTGTGCTACTCGTTTTAGAGCCTTAATATAAGTTATTATATGGTATGTTTCTAACTTTTGGTAACCTTGAAGACGAAGAGACGAGAAAGATAAAAAAGGTCGCAGTGATTTCCCAATTCTTGCAAAGTCCACCATAAAACGCTTTTTTACACGTCTTCTTCTTCTTCTGCTCGTACTTTGCTTCTTCCTCTTTATTGTGCATCATCATGTTTATATATCACCTTTTGTTTTGTTAGTTTGTCACCACCAGATCTCTTCTTTCTTTACACACTGATTGGACAAGTTCTTTTTAATGAACTCTACGGGTTTTTTTCAAAATTTTTAATTACCAGGACTTTGCAATCAGCATCGACCCGGATCTGTCCCCAAAACTAAGCAACCTTTATCGTCATGACATGATCTCCAGAAAGTCTCTTAAAACGTGAACTCAGTCTGTCTGGAGTATTTTAAAATCTATTTTCTCCAGAGCTATTCTTCAGACTCAGAATTTAAAACAGGAATTCTCTCACCATTAGGTGTCATAGTTAAGTCTTTCCCGTTAGGCAACATAAGAATTCTTTCCTTGGACATTTAAGTCCCTTTTTGACCTATATTGTCTTGTGTTTTAGTGTTACACTGTTACCATGGACAACATACAGATACACACTAAGTCACGTCTTATTTCTCAGCGTAACAATCAAGAATCCAATTGATATATTGTAAAGGTTTATTATATCAACAAGACAATGACGTCACCTTTACGTCAATGTTATCAATCAATCTGCTGATATTGCTTATGAAATAATCCCCAAAGCTGATTGTTTAGGAGGGTGCATTTTCAATTGTTTACAGATCTGTGTTTAGTGCTAAATGTTTTATTAATTGGGTGATGGTTAGCTTTGGTGTTAACAATAAAGTTGATGTAGTTTTTGGGGATCAATTTTAATATATTCTTCATGAGCTCAATCACCACACATACCTATATGTAGTACCTCAACAGACACGGCGCTTTTCAAATATTTATCAAGAGTGGAGCATACATATATGTTATACATTTGTTAAGAGTGGAGCATTACGACAATAGCTGCACTAGGTTGGAACCGACAGCGGTCGAACTTGCGATTCTTAGACTCAAATGCCAAGACTCAAAACGATATGCCATCCCGACACAAAGGTTTGGTGAAGGACTTTTCAAGTCCTTGGTATCAGGAGCTGAACCTGGCGTTGGGTGAGGGGGATATTCATCAATGTGAGTAAATAGTTGAAACGGTCACAAAAGATTTCTTACGGCCCCCAACACCTTCCCCCTCTCTTCTGCTTTTGCTACCAAGCATTGCTGGTAGTTGACCTCAACATTTGCCCCCACGTCGTATGATCTTGAGGCCGTCAGTTTTTTTGTAGCCTCGCCTCATTTCATGCTTCCATTTTCTCCTCTGTCCTCTTCTAGCGCTCTTTTTATTATCTCTTGGTAAAAGGTTTACTGTTGTGTACTGCAAGTGAATGTCACTATCACGTTCCGCTGCGTCAACATAGAAACCTTGACAAAGAACTTCGGTATGCCCCTCCACGATGGGTGAAGTCGTGGGGAATGCTGAAAGACATGGGCCCCCTTACTTCTTTCAGCCAAGGGAACGCATCCCTTTTGAAATTGATAAGCACAGGACACCCGAAGAGGGGGAGGTGGTATGTCGAGGGCAAAGAAAAACAGAGCAAAGGTGGTGATTTTTATAACTATGTAATTAATTTTTGCATGCGAACTTTTGATTATCGGTACATTATAGTGCTTTTCTTGCATGCACTGTTACATTTCCATGTAAAATACTGAATTGGTAGTACAGAACTCTGCTTCTTTATCATTGGCTTTTTATCTAAATACGCAGAGGTGCATAAGTCATATTATTTGGGCTAGGGCTACATCACTGTCTTCACCTCTGCCACTAGCAGCATGCGATTCCCAGCTCAAGGAGACCAGCGTTGCTCTCACTTCGTATATTCAGGGGAAAAGGCGGAACAATTTGTAACTATCCTTTGATCTTCATCAAACAAGTTCTGACTAATTGGGCTGTTTTGACGGAAATATCAATTCTTCTCAGGAAAAGTAATTAAATACCTCCCACTGCGAATGTGACGTTTTGCTAAAGGGGTGCCCCTGTCAATGTTTATTGGATCGGAAGATACGTTCATGTAGTAAAGGGAGCAAGTGAAATAGGCTGTGGCAGAAGGAAAATATCAAGCTTGTGTCTGCAGCCGAGGTTTGAGAGGATAGAAAATAACTAGTAAGTAACATTTAAAATAGATTACAATGACCGTTCTTGTAAATCAAGAATTTGCTCAATACTTCCGGATTATGGCATGAGCCATTTTTTGACTTGAAATCTCACAACAGTTAGCGCTTGTTCTTGTACTGTTGAACTCGCGTTTATTTGGCTGACTGTGAGTCTTACAAACAATGACGATGGCAAACTTTTGGCGTAGGCATACTTTACTTTTAATGTACTGACTGCGAACTAGACGCCCATTTTATTTGGATCTTCTTCTACTCCGCAACATAGAAAAGAGAGGACCGAAAAGAGTTTGTCAGACTTGGATGCAGTTGAAATGACGTTCGTGGATAAAGAGATCAAGCACTTTGATTTTAGTCGTGCCGTTCGTTCTGATACAGGACGATTCCAAGGCATAATAAGTTAGGGCACTCATACATCGCTGTGATTTGATAAACAGGAGTGCTTTGGGGGGATCAATGTAGTTTAGTATGGCCTTATTCATTGTCGAGTGACTTGACTTGCCCCCTTTACAAACAAAGGCGAGTTGCTTCTATTGTCAAAGCATGTGTCTAGGTAACCCAAAACAAACGCTAATTTGGATGTCAAAAAGTCCTCAATTCACAAATCGGAAGGAAAATTTTGCCAATGACGGCAGCTCTTACATAAGTGAAATAAGGCGCGCCATATATGCAGGACACTGGCCTGTCCTTTTCCGTTTTTCTCTCCTTTGTGTTTTGATTTCCTTGAAGCAAAGTACAACCTCATGAATACGAGTAGCTTATTCACACTAAATCTGGGAGTACTATTTTCGCTTTTGGGTAGGGTGACACCATGGAGGGAGGGCGTTACACGAGCATTTTAAGTGGCATTGGAGTCACGCCCTACTCTTTGTGTAATACAAGAGCGTGAACATCAACATACATCGTGCAGAACTGAGTATCTTTAGAAAGCATAAGCAAGATATCGATCATCAGATTTTACTGCCGGTTATGATATAAACATTAAGCCCCGTGGTTCCTATGTGCTTTGCAGAGCTCAGATTGTGCCCTCTTAAGTTGTATCTGCTTGTGTATGTGTGCTTCGAAGGTATTAATGAGCTTATTAAATATAAAGGCAGTATAAAGGACGTTCTGTCCACCGCAGGGCTTCATATTCCAACCATTGGAAGATCTTTAAATCTCCGTTGAGGCTTTCCTTTCTCTTAAGTGCCAATGACTTTATATAAAATCATTTGAACAATCGATCGATGAATTTTTGTATCAGCAGATCACTTGATCAATCGATCGATGAATTGCTTCATCATTTGAGCAATTAATCAATCGATCAAGGAACTGCTCAATCATTGGAGCAATTGATTAATCATGGGAGTAAATTATTAGTCGATCAATGAATTGTTCTACCATTGCACAAATTGATCAACCATTGGAGCAATTGATCATTCAATCTATTTATTAATCAATCGTTTAATTATTTTAATTCTACGGTGTTTTTAGTACTTGAAGATGGCGCAAACGACGACAACAACAACAGTGGAAGTGACCCCTGGTGCGGAGTATCACGTGGAAATAAGCCAGACAGAAGAAACCTACACAGACAGATCGGAGACAGTAACAAAACGAGAACTTGATGTTACTTTTAATAAAGCTTATCTTGTTAGTCCGAAAGGAATTCTTAAAATCGTTGAATTTGTAAGTATACTAATGCTAAGCTATTATATGAGGAGGTGGGATGATGATTTGCTTTTTAAAGTGGAACCGTCGTTTTGTTTTTGGCTGCTGAGACTGCAGTGAACGGAGGAAGAGTAAGAAAGGGAAAGGAGAGGAGTAATAAAACATATTTTATTTGATTTTGAAGTCTGCAATTTCAGTATATACAGAGCGATAAAATTTGGAAGCAATATGAATACACCTCATTTGGCTGCTACCATATTCATAGTAAGAGCGGGGGCGTTGTAACCGCTCCCCTAGCAGTGCCAGTACAACTAATACCGACCTTAGCAGGATGGAAAGCTGAGCGCGTTACTGCACGTACTCGGTGAATGAGACACATAGGCTACGGACTCGTGACAAGGAAGGATGCATTGCCAACATTGATAGTGGCGAAAGGAGATAGACGGCACCACTCTTTAATATATTGGTTAACCACGCCCTTCATGCTCTTGTGAAATATACACTCTTGCAATGAATGTACAAATCATGATGAAAGTTACCGTTTAGCTGACTGATTTTAGCCGATGGCAGTTGAGAATATTCTCAGAAATATAGATTTGGAGTTAAAGCGAGGATGCTACTGCAGAATTAGACTAATTCAAGGGAAGTGACATTTTTAGTTTTATTGAGTTTTGAAGTAAAATAAAATATCTGCCCCAATTGAGAGATCATGATAAAAACTTGCACTATTATGAAGCGCAGAAGATTGGAAAGGTTGCATGCATAGCAGAATGTATGAAGCGCCACTTCTTACTTACAACATTAGGTAGGGATTAATCAGCGTAGGACCTTGTTTGAGATACACAACAGTGTCCCATGTACCCTTTTTCTCCCTCTCCCTACTTCCCGTTCTTGTTATGGGACCTTTTAATCCGTATTTTCTTCTGTCTTTATGTGCAGATTCTGTTGCTCATTGCGTTTTCTGCATGTGCTAATTTTAAAGCTGGTACCGAAGGTCGTATTCGTGATTTCACGATGGGGAAAGCGGCATTCTTCCTCTTTGTGACTGTATCAAGTTGGCTTTTCGTCATTGTCACATTTATTTTTGGAGTCCTTGGGTTGATCGAAAGAGTCAAGATGAAACTAAGGGACCTTATCGTAAGTTAATTTTAGTTGAAGAATTTTGTTTGCATGTGTTAATTCCTTTTCTTTTAGTCTTTCCGTCTGCTAGTTTTGTTGTCCCTCCACTTCTCAGTGATTGATCCAGACCAGGGTTAACATTCCTTGAGCCCCGGTCAGATTTCCATGCCCCAATATTCTTATTAACTGTTGTGGTGTCAGTGTCATATTCATACTTTCTCACTCGTGGACATTTCCACAATAACTGTCATCTTTTCGTAAGCCTGATTTTGCACCATGAATTTAATGAAGCTCCGAGGGAGCATAGGGCTGATGTATTAAACTGGCCTGCAAATTGGTAGCATTCAGTCACATGTTTCGAAGAGACATTTAGCATCCAATCACTTAGTTTTAAGAAGAAATTTAACATCCAATCGTGCTTAGGAATTGTAATCACGAGTCTCTGATATACCGAGCCCTGGTGGAGCCCTGGTGGTCCGTAAAATTTGACGAATTGATGACTACAGGCCAATCAACTCTCACCATTTTGATAAAAGTTTTGTCGCAAGCCCTGTTAGACGTTAAAATTGTTCCATCATCAAATGAGTGCCTTCTTCCACCATTCAGATTCTGTGACTCAGTTTCTTTATCGCAACTCACTTAGGTAGCTCTGGCGACCGACTGCTTAGATGAATCATCGATTGAGTTTGGATTGACTTCAGAGGAGAAATTATAAGTATGAATGAATGGATAAGGAGTTAAACAAATAAATAAATAAGCAAATAGATAAATAAATAAATGAATGAATAAGTAAATGAACAAATAAATAAATATGCCTAATATGCCCTTCACTGAATTACTGGCTACTTTAAACCCACAGCTCTTTGCAGGGGCATCAGTGGCTGTTTGGGTATAGGGTGGTTCATTCTCTCAAGCATGATACGAAAGGATGGCCGTCCAGGCCGAACTGGCAGCTTCAGTACAATTTATGAGCAAAAATGGCAGTATATAACTGTAAAATCAAAGAAATTCTAACTTTACCACCCTTTTGAAGAAGGTAACGATTCATCCGCGAATTTTCGACCTACAAGGCCTTAGACATGCAATAGTCAATTTTTGCATTTGTTTGGTTTCTTTTTAAACAAATAGTCAACAGCAGTTACAATTGCTGTATTATTCCTCAATTTTTTAATTAGACTGAGCTTTCAACATGATGATTTACTATCAATACAATAAAATGCAATGAAAGGCTATTGCCTACATTTGTAGTATACCTGGGTAAGTTATCCACCATATGCCCCTGATGCCTGTGTCTCTGATCTGCCCATAATATTTTTTTAAGAGTTGGAGCAAATGGAGTTTTTGCCTTACTTAGAAGTCATGAATATACACCAACATGAAATGGCATCAGAAGTCAACCTCTGCATTTTTGAATGTTTTGCGAATTAGTTATTTATATGACCCTAGTTTATTTGGTTTAAATACAATTTTTCTGGCAAACGCAACACAGCTTTTTCTGATATCTTTTCTTTTATTCTAATTTATCAAAATTTGTAAGTGTTTTCAATTATGAGAAGGTATATGTTAGTTATTCATATCGTATCGTTAAATCTGATTAAAAACTTCATTAGTGGGTTAGCCACTGCTCATTGTTGCTTATCGTTATTTGGCTACGACATGGCTACCCTTTGATTGAGGTTAAGTCGTAATTTTGTATGTAAATCGTTGCACAGCAGTCGTGTTGATTGACAGTACGTATAAATAATTTTGACTAATTCTATATTGATAAGACGAAACCACAAGACCACACTCATAAATGTCCAGAACCCGGCGTCACCGCCATGGTCAGATTTTTTTGCCTGGATCCGCCACTGACTTCCATATCAAGACTGTTGAGTTCATTTATACGTAACTTTAATTCAGTGAAAAGTCATCAAGCATGATGTGCATGCTAGGAATAAAGCGGAATTATCATGTATCTGATACTATTTCTATTAGGGTGCATCTGTCTCCCTGTCCATCGCTCTAGCTTATCCAAATGTCATTGCACGAGACTTGGGACGAGATAAGGATGATGCGGAAGTAGTAATCCGAGAATATGTTTGGATAGGTATAGCTATAGGATGACCGAGGGAACATGCCTGTGTAGCCGACGATGCCATTAACTTGGCAGCTCGAGTCCAAATTGTTCCAAACAATAGGTTTAAGCAGCAAAGATTTTCTGTCAATCGTCCTTTTGAGCTAGCAAATTTCCTGGTAAATGTTGCGTTTTTCATTGGTCACATTGCCATATCTTGAATGGATTTCTTTCTTCATAGTATCCCGTCATCCGTGGGTAAATGAAAAATGGCACAATGCATAATGTAAACGAGCAGTTTAGTTACAGCATTCCATTTGTTAGAAAGAGTGTTGAGTTTTGACTTGCCTATTTAGATATCACATAGTATAAACTCTATAAGTATGATTTATTTGCCTGTGTTATCAGTACCGCGATCAACACATTTGATGCTTGATTTCCCCCTTACAACCAGATGGAAAAAAGATATCAACTTTTGTGCCCCCGAATGCAACTGATTCTGGTTTCCTGGAATCTAACCGCATTCTCAAAACATTTGTTACAGTTTCTGTTTTATCTTTATAATTTTTTCTTTAGATTGCCATTATACATTCCGGCATTGCATTCTTCCTACTGATCAGCTCGGCTCTTATTGCCGATGAAGCAGTGCGACTTGGACGCACTGGCCGGCTCTGTGACATCATTAGCCTACTGATGTCAACATCATGTGCTGCATACAACACTGCTGTGGTATGTTTTTTTGTTTGTATATGGCTGTTAATGACGTATGCATTTAATGCTAAAGTATGCTTTTCTTGCAAGGATAAGTCCTCGGTAAATTCCATTGAGATGCTATTCTCTGCTACTCCTTATTCGTCTTTTGTTTCTTTTTCTCCTTTTCCTCCTTGCCCTCCTTCCTCCTCTTCGTTTTTACCCTTCTCAGTCTTTACCTTCGCCTTGCCCTTCGTTTCCGTTGTTTTCTCCTCTTCTTTTCCTTCGTCTTCCTCTTCTTTTCCTTCATCTTCCCCTGTTACATAGCTGTCGTGTCTCCCTGAACCAATTCCCGTTGCTGCGCTACCCTCAAAGTCGTCTTCCCAGATTTTCTTCTGTTTACGTCGTCTTCCCCTCCCTTGTAACACACACGGCGCAGTAAATAATGTAAGATGCTATAAGAAGTCTTAATTGGACTTCGCCCTCAAAAATTTATTTTACATGATCCCGGTTTGAATCACGTTTACACTTTGCCACTTTCAAATCAAAAAGGCACAACAAGATGCGGTTTTTCAAGTTGTACTTTTTCCTGAATCGTTGAGATTTTATTTTGATTACGAAAAGTTTTGTTACGTTAGTGTAATCGGGTACCAATAGCCTCTTTTTGGTCAGTTTTCTTTTAATAATTGCATAGTGTAAACGGGGGCCTACGTGCTTACAGCAATCCCGTCTCCTTTACTGAACTCTTGGCCACTAAAATCGAGACTTCTCGTTTCGTGACGTGAAATCGAAGTTAAAGCTGGACGTATATTTGATCATTGTAGGTTATATAGTTTGTGAGGCAATCGCTGCCAACGCCGGCGTTATTAAGGTATTTTAGTGATATCTAGTCCAACTAGTTCACAAAGTATGTTAAGATTATGACGGCCAGTGACTCACTTCGTACTGTTTCACAGTTGTGTAAGTGACCCTTAATTCCTTTAACTCCCGTATTTGTATTTCCGCTTGTAGTGAATAAATAAATAACCGGTCTGGATGAAATATTTATCCTAGTCACTATGCGGACTTGTTTTAAGTCCGTTCCTCAGTCACCTCATCTACATATCTCAGTGTTAGGTCGCGTGCCTAAGGAGAACAGGTGACGTATAAATATCCATGATTCATGACTAGCTCAGAATTTGCCAGTAAACCCAGTATGTTCGATCATTTTTCATAGGTAAATTTACCTGTTATTAGGTAAATTCTCGAATTGCCCCTCCCTTCATCGTATAATCTCCCGTGAATTATCCCCACCCTTCAATTAAGAATTCTTCATAACCGTACTGTAAATTAAGGCCCCAAACTAACATGACATTTTCTGAATTTGTGAACTCCACCATGGGGGCTTACTATAATACGCCCCCATTTAAGCATAAGGGAACAAACTCAGTTTGCAGTAATAGGATGAGCTCATTGAACACTTTCTGGGCAGGTAAGAACAGTGCTCTTACACTTGGACGATTGTTAGAAGTATGAAAGCTTACACACACACAGATATACCAACAGACACTCACGAACAAATTTATACACATTCGACATGCATCCGATCAAACACGCCTTTAGGTACGTAGTCACTAGCAAAAAAACAAATGAACAGGAACACATATACGCACGCATGCCCAACGCACGGATGATTCACACATGAGAAACAAGAACCAGGCAGTAAGACAAACCCGCACCTACACACAGAACCACTCACAAATGCACCCAACGGTACCTAAACTCATTCAGAGATTTTCGAATTCACGTATAGAAGCAGACAGGCACGCGCAAATAGAATACCCATATGTATAATATTAAAGGAGAAGAAACATTTTATCAGCGAATTTTCCAGCCTACAAGGCCTTAGTTATTCCTACATGTACTCAAGTGACAGTCGGCAAATGGAAATGTAGCCATTTGCATCTAGACAGACAGAGTAAGATATTAGCAATCGTGATTCTAAGAGAACTGCACAGGCACATTTCTCATCTAAGCATTGTTCGCAGTGCCTACCTGCGTTTTATTCTGTACATTAGCGCTTGGTGTGCAGTTGTTGAACACAAGTGACTAAACCAGTGTGAAGAATTATTTGAACAAGACTGAACACTCATTATCTCAACCACGATGTTTTGTGGTATCTTGCTAGGTCAGCCATCCGATGGCGTCTTTACAGATTCGTCGTACCCAATGCGCCTCGCGTGGCTTGAGCTTAACCGCAGCACATGGTTACCAAGTACTTGCCAAAGGTACTGCGAGACCAACAGACCATAAGCACATGAGGAGGGTCTGTGGGCATTATTTTGGTTCCTAATGAATGTAACATACAGATTGATAATACTCAGAAAAAAGGAAGTGACTTGAACTTCTTCCGTTGTTTTTTATGCAATTTGTGTAATTGTTTGATAATTCAAGTGATATTTGTTTTTCTAAGAAGTGTCAGCATGGTTGTTTTTTCTAATAGTGAGTTACGTTTTCCACCTGGCATAGCAGTTGCAACGTTAATTTTTAGACGTTGAGGGAATGTTGATATCATTAGGTGTATCTGTGATTAATATTTAGGTTGGGTAACCACAATGTGTTGAAACTCTGAGAATAGTATTGCAATTATACACGGTAGGCGGTTAAAGACTTAAAACTTGGCGATGACGTAAGTTATTATGAAATTTTAATCAAGAGCTTTACAGACGTAGAATAAAAATATCCACATTCAAAAAATTTCCCAATGGTACTAAGCTTAAAAAGTGTTATATAAAATAGACACATTTGTAAAGTGCTTAGTCTGACACTGATCATATAGTTTTGTCAGGATACGATAACGAACGATAAAACTGGATTTGTAGAGTAAGTATGGATCGAAATTGACTAATTTCATTATTCCTTTCTGTTGGCTGTATTTCATTATTTATTGCTTCACCAAAGCCATTAAAATTGAAAGTAATCTGAAATTATTGTTGTCATAATATTGCATTGAAATAGGGCGTTGCCTTCACGCAACATTAGGGGCCATTCAAAAATTACGTAACACCGAAATTCGCCCATTTTGACTAACCCCCCCCTCCTTGTAACGCATCGTTACAATTCTAGTACCACTCACCCCCTTGTTACGTAACATTTCGAATCTTGAGACCCCCCTATCAATGTTTCCGTTATCTGCTCATGTTTCATAGTATCCATTACCTTCGTGTAACAAATAATCAATCAATCTAGTGTTCTAATGTGAGAGAATGATATCACAGGACCATTTATGTGGCACACAAGATGACATTTTTGGTACTTTTGCTTAAGGCCAGAGACAAATGTTCAAGATGTAGATTATACACTTCGAGAACTGAAAATATCAGCAGTACAAAATTCAAATGTCATTCACTGTTGTCTTCACTATAACATGCATCATCAACATTCCCCGTTGTGGGGCCAAATAAAGGGGTTCCGGCCTTGGGATCTTTCACAACAGGTATATCTTCTATGTTGTCGTATTCGATGTCATCAAAAGACATCATTCCATTTCTTGCATCTGCAAAACACAAAGGGCCTCTCGTTGTCTTACAGCTACCTACTTTTACTTACGAAGTGGTATTACTCCTTCAGCAACGTTCTCCTCCACATCTGATGTGTTGTTGCTTTCAGGATTGTCGACAACACGCTTACAAGACCGGCGGTGCATCGACATCATTTTGACCGTACCAAAATATATCCCTCAAATTTCTTCCTTTATAACAGCTGGATTGAATGCGTCATATGGGATTCCCGGAGGATAATTTTGCTGAACAAATGTTGGGATCACGCCACTCAAAAGATACATTTATGCATTTGAAAAAAATCTCCGTTGCATAACAAGAGAGCTATGACTGCCCCCGCCCCCCCCAAATTTTCGTAACAGTTCGTAACAAAAATGACCATACCCCCACCTCTCAGGCGTTACGTAATATTTGAATGGACTCTTAGGATGTTTGACAGGGTCATCGCCCTTTTTTATTACTAAAGCCATTTAGGCTGACAATATGCCGTTCTTTACTTGAATGAAGGATACTCGCCTGTTTATTGTTTTGGGTGCACTATCAGATTAACTCAAAGCAGTAGAAATGCGGTGGGCAAGTGTGCAGAAATTTAATTGTTGTAATTTTAAACCTTTGGGAGCAGAACTGTTCTCGCACGACGGCGACTCCGTAGATAGAGAATTCACAGACTGCTCATTTTCCCCTCCAGTTGGCTCCGAGTTTTCATCTTTAGTGGAGAAAATGATTCCTCGAATTTTGCGACATGCCGCCTATGCAGTGGAACGACTTGCTATCACTCTTTGTTTTTGCTTCGTTTTGATCAGGGAAACAACAAGATTGAACACGTTTGATGACAACATTTGATCTACGTTGCACCTTTGCAACAGCTTAGCAATTAAAGGATCAGTGGGCAACAAATCTCGTACGACAGTAATGTATGTATTGCGATAACTTGCCCTTGGACTGAAAACTGTTAACCGTCCTGTTTCTTTCAACGCGAACAAAATTGAACTACATATAAAATGTAGATAGCGAAAGATATGTGTTGGTGATACTTTTTCCTTTCTTATTTTTGCTCTCAGGTTAATGTTTTTTCTTTCTTTTCCCTTCTTGTAGGCGTTTGGTTTATTTTCTATGCTTGTCTTTATTGTGGATGCCGTTGTGTATTTCTTCGACTGGAGGAAACATGATATTGACAATTGATATTTTATGGTCATGGTATTATTATGGGTGTCTTTGTGGTACTTTCTTGCTCAGGATTCGATTCCAGAAATGTGCAAACAGTTTTCATCACAATCACAACTATTCGCATTAACCTTTTTCTGTATCTCACCTCACTTTAAGAGAAATAAATTAACAATCCAATCAAACCAGTCGTAATTATCTCATCCAATACAACCACAACCTGCCTTGACATTTCCCAACGACTATTTTTTCAATAAGCAGGACTAATTTTGGCAAATGTCAACCGAACGAAACTATTCTGAACCAATTTTAACCCATCTCTGAATCGTAATCCATCTGAACTAGTCAATCTGTGACTGTGAGAATAAATTCATGATTATGTAAAGCTACGTATACAGAACGGAGTGGTCATCCAGTTTACATGAATAGAAACAATGTCATCTGGTAGAGGTTCAGGTTTATAATCAATACCAACCGTCTAGAGTTAATAAGATGAAAGACATTTCTCTTGCTGCTTAAATCTTTGTTCAATAGCATCACCCTGTTTGATGATGGTGGAATTTAATGTTTAAATCGAATAAAATGTGCATTATGAGTATGTTTGTGTTACTTGCAGTTCTAAGTCTTCATATTTTTATTATCCCTTATTTCTGAGTAATAGGTTTGATTAATTACATTTTGGGACATTGTTGGTTTCTTTTAACAGTGAAAGATTTATGATTATTTCAGAGAAGAGAATTTGTATTTGCGTTGCTTCTAGTATCTCGAGAAGTACTGCAACGACTACTGCGATACTTACAAGCAAGATAAATGAGCTGTATACTTGTTTTGTAGGAATAGTAGAAAGCTGTTTGTGAAGAAGACAGCTTATGGCAAGCAGCTTTCCACATGAGAGAAATCTGTCTCTTTAATTTTAGAACGACGAAAGCAACTGCTGGCTTGATCTCAGCTAGCCTCGTTGCAACGCATTCTTTAAAAATGTTTTGTATCGCTTTGAAATATCACCATGGTTCAATTTTTTCTGCATATTTAGGTTGGGTACTTACAAGACTGTCATGTATATTCAAAGAGCGTTACTCTTCTTTGATAGTTCAGGGAAGGTTAGAAGAGGGTGTTTTTCTATGATACCATCACTAAAGGATTGTCTTGCTAGGCTAAAGGTATCTCTTTCCCGAAACAGCTGTTTGCTTCACCACTGTCTGCCTTACAAGTACTGTCATCCTACCCTAAGAACCTAAGGCCTGGTGACTAAGCAGTGGCTACACGCTTAATAAAACTCACGAACTGACGCTTTACCGCTGGTTGCAGTACGTCCCCAGGACTCACGTGTACTGTCTTAATATAGGAAAGCGTAACAGGAGCACCTCAATCGTTTGAGATCCATGCAACTCATGGTAAACACCGCCATGTATAGTGGAAATCACTCACAGACGTTTTACGTCTTTCCTAAAACGGCATAGGACGAAACGAAAAGACGTCCCTAAGCCAGTTCATTTTGTTCAAACCAAAGTCGCTCTGCTGAAAGTTGTAAGCCTTGTATTCATTGGCCTTTTTCCAGGACATTATGAATCTGTTAACAAATTGCTAATAGCCAATTGCCAGTTAGAACTAGAGTTATTTGTACATGGAATCATCACTTTAAAAGAATCAGTTTGAGCAAGGCACAGTAGCAACATCCTAAAAAGATTGCAGGACGATGCGTTCAACAATTTTTACCTTATTTTACTAACTTAGAGTACATACATACAAACAAACAAACAAACATCGGCCTAAGCATAACCGTAGCAGAGGTAATAATGTTCATTACGGCATTGATTGTCGTATTAATCGACGGATCTGACATAATTTTAGGGCATTTTTTGAAGGTGGAATAGCTGGGACTGTGCAGTTTGTGATAGTAATGGTTTGTTAACATCAAGTAAACCTAAGAATTACGTCTATAAATGGGATGTTGTCTTGGATAGGACACTTATCTTGTACAGGGAAAATGTAGATGTCAGTGGTGAATGCGACGATTGCACGTTCATGTGTGAACAGCATTCTCATACAACAAATTATCGCTATAGCCC
>JANTCA010010313.1:0-27613 GCA_024741275.1 Chironex yamaguchii | reverse complement strand
GGTCGATTTAGTAAGGTCAAAGTTTAAAAACAAAGGTTAGGCACTTCCTTAGGTGGTTGTAAGAATTTCCCTGTCTACAAGGGCGTTCTTTATGTTGGAGGTGACACGCATATGGGTAATCACAAGAACCATTTTGCAAGATAATTATTCCTTTTGTACTTGAACATATGTTTTATACTAATAGTTGTGAAGGATTTTTGACGCGAGCTCAAAAGATGGTAAATGTTACATCAAACCTCAAAAGAAACTTAGCTTGAGAGTGATTACTTCAACCTATATTGTTGTTAGCTGATCCGATTTTCCCCTGGAATCGCTCCTAATTGGGGTTGTTTTGAATTTAACAGCATAAACCCTGAAGACAGTCATAAAATGAAAAGACAGCTGCTCTTGGCCATTTTAATACCAACACCATTGTAACTCAGCATCTTTTTGGCAAGAGCTTATGTAATAAACATGTCAAGCAGTGATATATAGGCACCAATCTCTTTTTCGTTTATTTACTACCAGGCAATAGATCTTCAAAATAAGTTAGAAATGCGTGACCTTTGCTATTTAATGAGCAATGCATACGGAATTACCGCTTACGAAGTGCTACAAAAACTCCATATTTGACCTCGCATTAAAATGTATGCTTAAAGTAAAGCCAGGGACACAGTGGTCTGTTTCCGACTTTTTTACTATCGTGTAAGCAAAATATTTTGGACGAAGTGATTTTTGGCAAAACACTTCGGAACCCTTTTTGTTGATTAAAAACGATAAAATTTCGGACAATTCTATAGCAATCAATGGAATTATAAAATTATAGCGTTGTCTTCTAAAATGTGATCAAATCAAAATCGAGAAAGAAAAAAGCTTTCATTATTTTTTACTTTCAAAGGGAGATTTCAAAGTTTAAGAAATAAAGTGCCGGATTTTTAGATATAGTCCTGAACATTCTAAGCCTTAAGATGATGCAAAATTTGACAAAATATTAATACAATATTTGAACAAAAGAATCATATGCTTGAAAGTACTTGGACAGTTCAACATTAAATCAACGAAGAGCTGCAAAAGGGTCTTCACGTACCAGCACCAACTAAAGGGCAACTCTTATAGCAGCCATTTTATGACATGAATACTTTTGAAAGTCACAATATGTATGGTGGAGTTTTGTGTCCTTTTGATCGTTTGTTACTTCTCAGTTGTTTTAATTCTCTGTCTTTACATTCCTAAAATATTTTTGTATTTTTGTATTTTTGAACAGATCAAAATTGCTCGAATAGATAAATATATAAATTTCTAATCCCGCACATGCAATGACGTCGTTTTCCATGTTCTGTTGATGTCCTGTTAAACAACTCGTGTATTATTATTATTATTGTTATTATTATTATTATTATTATTATTATTATTATTATTATTATTATTATTATTATTATTATTATATGTACGTTAGTGGCTACTGTGTCTCTACTGTGCCGTTTCAGTCGTAGTTTCATGTAATTACATTGAGGATGAAAACCCGCTGAGTTTTGCATCATTTCCTAGTTCCAAATACATTACTTCAGTTGAAAGATATTAGAGTATATCCTGAATGTTGATGAACAGTACTTCTGATGCAAGTAACCAAACAATAGCTCTGTACCATACCCTTGTGCATAAAGTATACTCGACGGAACCAAGGGCAGGAATTAGCTAGTAAGAATTTGTAGTAAATGCAGAGACTATAACATAGTAGTACATAAAGTAAAGCATTTTGTCAAACTTGAGATTGCAATAATATGTTATGTACATGATTACAATTTTAATTATTGCGCCTTGTCACTATAGAACAATTTTTTAGTGAATTTATTTAACTTCCCCATTGCTCCGTCACACGTCAGTCACAAGGTGGCCAGGAATCATCCTTTGTTGATCTTTATAATTTTGTCATATTAGGAAAGTCGAGCGAGGAGTTTGCTTGGAACATATCGCTAGAATTCTACTGAGTGTGCAAAACACCATGCATGTGCGTCCTGGTATCATTGTGTTTGTGTGTGTGTGATCTTGCTTGCCTACAGGACCCACAAGAACTGGCACAAAATGTACCTGTTAACGGGCAAGTCATAACTGTCCAGCTACAACACCAGAAAGTCCCTGATATCCCTTTTTGTGTCAACTCGTTCTGACTTTCTGCATCTTGCTAAGAATTGATCCAGAGTGCACCTTGTGATGCATAGACATGAAAGACCACAAACAATGTCACGGTCTTCCGTTTTCGGTATCACACCTTACTTAGTCTTTGAATGTAGTCAGAAAGAGCCTACGTAGCCCTGCAACAAAGAACCGTGCTTCGTGAAATTAGGGTACGCGTACGTCGAGGGAGGTTTATCTTTATCAAGACTCTTGTGCACTGTTTGTGCTTATGGCATTCATGCTATGACGCCATGATCACGCGTTGCGTCGTTGCTTATGTTACGACACAAGTCGATGGTTTTCTTGGTTTCTTGAAAGCACCTTCAAGTTTAATTTTATTCATCATTTTTACTCGGCTTTTGATGTTTTCTCGGCTATACGAAGATGTTTTGGAGACTACTTTGAAGGAATTCTGATGGTAGAACTGAAATATAGCACAGAAAATATTTTAACTCCGGACAAAACGAGAGTGTTGTACTAACATTCGATTTAACACACGTCACGGAATTTGTTATGACGAGAATAAATTCAGTTGTTGCGTCTGAATAATGTCGCGTAAACTAGGGCTTCAGTATCCCTGTTTCTTTGTAAGTTAAAGGTAGCAAGTGATATGGCCAAAATAAGGTATTGCTTTGTCCTGAGTTGTCATTTAAAACATGTTGGTTGCAAGGAAAGGTTTATTATTGAACAGTTATTTGCACGTAAGAGGAAAGTTGTGGCTATCTTTGATTAAGGGAGCACATATTGCTATTTATCATTCAAAGTAACACAGGATGTTAATTCTTGTGTTACAGGGGTGTTATTTCTCTCTTTTAAAGTACTTGAGTACATGTTGGCGTATGCAAGTTGGTTCCAATTGCTGTCAAAAATGACAAAATGCAAAGGCAAAACACGTAGCGCACTACACGTGTGAAATACGTCATGCATGTTATTCATACGAAGGCTGTAACAAGTTACCGATTTTTGTATTTATGCATCGCTGGGCAAGCTTGCGTACAGGTTTTTTGTAACACATAAACGAACGCCCTCTAAAAAGTATAAGCCACTGTTCTTATATAATGGGAGTCAAATCATAATAGGAATGACGGCTCTTCAGTTTGGTCTCTGTGATTTACATCTTTGTTAAAATCATGAAGAATTGCTCACATCAGCGCTTATGCTTGCTTCTACTTTAAACGGATTACTGATGGTGACGCTCTCTTGTAATTATCGTGTCAATGTTCGAAGCCCAAGATGGTTGGTGGAAGGAACGATAATTGTATCATCATCACTTGTTCGTAGTACTGGTGCACTTGTTGCTACTTCACGTAATTTGATACTGTTTTTATTTCTTTTTTCTGGCAATGGAGCCGCATAAAGTGAAAGCCAATCTAACCCACTCAACAATTTCTGTATCTATAACAGCGAGGCTTTTGGGTTATGCATGTCCATAATAAATTGTGCTTTCTTTGGTATAAAAGGATTTAATTTTTAGTTACTATGGGAACAAGACTTTGACCATTTTTGGATGTTTGCCTGTAAAGTATTAAGTATTTAGGTGTAAGAAATGATCGACTTTAGCATATCTTCCCCTCCAATGTAACACCTAGATAAGTTTTATTGTAGTTTAAATGACATGATTTTGTTTTCTTGTAGGGTACTGAATTCCTGAAGAAGAAGTTGAGCGATATTCATGCAGATATCGTAAGAAATACTTGCATTGAAATTTAGTAGTAGTTGGTTTAAACTTGTTAATTTGCATTTCTTCTGTCTTACTACTTGAAAAGAATACAATTAGACATTTTGAACAAGCTTTAATTCTACAAAAAGGTAAAGTAGAATATAATAGATGCTGTCGCTAACCATCAACAAAGGCGTCCTCGCTCAATTATCTTTTCAAAGCATAATTGATATTTGTACTTACCGAATCTCGTTTTTCGTAATCATATATTGAACCTTATTAACACTGCTTTCAGGTTTTGGAAGTAACTGGTTATTTGTTCTCATCGAGTCATAACACTAATGAACATCAGGCGTACATATTTCTTAACTGCTTTGGTTATGTGGTGAGCGTATTTTTCTTCTATTAAGTACTATTGATTTTATGAAATCAAGCTATACACATTGTTTTTCTAATCATACCGTGTACAGTTACATTTATGTAGCTTTTCTATTACTTTGATGCAGTGGAAGTTTCGATATATTGTAGGAGGATGGTGGTTCGGCTATTACAAAACCGAGGAAAGATCTAGAACCATTAATGCCCTCGTCCTTGTTGGATACACAGTTGCAGGTGACTATCTGTTTTCTACTAAGCAAACTCGACAGCATTTAAAACTCGCCGATGGATTTTAATACGCCATACACTTACATTTTGTTGTCGCTTAGAGAAAGTTCTTCATAGGGTGGTAATTATTGTTTTATAAATAGACGACGTTTAAACTACGGCATATTAATTGTGAGATGTACGTAGTGTTTGCTACTCTCTTTTGCAGTCCCACTCTCTCTTTTCTTTTCTTTTTGTTATTTATGAGCTTGCGGCCTTTTTATTCAAAACTGAATTAAGTAATAAAAAGAAATTGAAATGACCATTTGAAGTGACATCGCGGTACAAAACGCAACACAAATATTTTCCACGTAGAATTCAATGGGTATAAGAACGCGGATATTCAAACAGTCGACACTGCACTGTTTTCCAATAAATTTTTAACAACGTAGCGGGTATGTATGGGTCAAATAGTTATTATTTTTTACCTGCTTTGTGGAGGTCGCCACGTTGATTCCATTTTCAAACCACGTGTTTTAAGCTGAAGGAAGGCTCAAAATCTACAATTAACCGTAGATACGCAAGAGTTTTGGCTGATAATTCATGTTAACGGAAGCCTCTTTTATTATACGCCATGGTTTTGTAGATGTTAACTTTCAAGTATATAGTAGACAATAAGTTGTCTTTTTCTCTCAACTATCATGGCGTTAAGAGATACAAAAATTTTACTGTCATAATGACACTGATTATGAGTTCAAGTTATGAGCACCACTATTTCTATATCCATGACAAGTATTTTGCAATTACCTCAAGCCGTTTATTACGATAATGAAATTGGTTTC
Source organism: Chironex yamaguchii (assembly GCA_024741275.1). Classification (NCBI taxonomy): domain Eukaryota; kingdom Metazoa; phylum Cnidaria; class Cubozoa; order Chirodropida; family Chirodropidae; genus Chironex; species Chironex yamaguchii. The sequence continues at coordinate 22,372 of JANTCA010010313.1, read as the reverse complement.
GATCTTTACATTAGTGATTATGTAGATTTTGCTAATGAGGAGAGAAAGGAAGACGATTGGGCTGGTTGTAACGATGTTGTTGATTATAATAGATGATGACGAATATGATGATAGTGATGATGATGAATATGGTAATGAGGGTAGAGGACGATGATGATAATGTAAACTCTAATAGTGTTCGTGGTGATTGAGGTTGTAATGATGATTTTGACGGAGACGATACGGTTGCTCGGTGGCGGTGGGAATGATGATGATCATGGTAATAATGATGATGATCATGGTAATAATGATGGTAATTATGGTGATCATGGTAATGATGTAGATGAGTAGGAAGAATAGGTTAAAGCAAAGAGTTTTTGTAATAATGTAAATTCTGACGGTGTTGCTGCTGCTGCTGCTGATGATGAAGACGGTGCAGTTGCTTTTAGTAAGGTTGATAATGATCTTGTTGCTGACATACAATCATGACAGCGATGAGGTGGCCTGTAGTGTAGTTAGTGATAATAATGATAATGATGTCGGTTTTACGGCAGTGATGATCTTGATTTTATGCTGTTGGTTGTAGTAATAATAATGATTGTAATAACGATAGTCGCACTGATACCTGGGAATGGCGTTTTTGTAATATTGAGGCGTCTATCCTGTGTGTGCCCATTGTCTTTAGGCTATTTCTTTATTTTAAAGACATACCCAATTAAAGAAAATAAAGATCAAGTTCCTGCGGAAAAAATACTGAATGCTCAAGGTAAGTTTTGTGTAATTTTTGGAGTTGCTTTTCACCATTTTTATGAACTAAGATGTATGTCGAATCTGTACTTGCTTACATGCTTAAATTCTGATTGCAATTAAAAAGAGAAAACAAAATAGTTCTAATTTTTGACAAAGTAGATAGTACCTTAATGGTACGAGATCACCTGTAACAGCAGATTTCATTTTCATCGTTGCTTACATTTTTCAGAGCACGGGGAGGATCCTTACCATTACCTGACAGCGGCCACAGTTTTACAGGATGTAGCCGAATCCCGAAAAAGGCTTGAACGAAATCTAGAGTCGATGATTCGTACCAGAGAGCAGTATCGATTGTATGAAATGCTGGAACAGCAATCGTCTGGGTAAATGCTAGTGATGTTTTTAATCAAATGTAACCGTAACCATTTCAAAATTCTATTTCGTCGTGATTTTTTAGATTAAGCTGCTACTTGTTTTACTAGACACCTGCTAAGGAAAGTTGTGTCTAAAACTAAATCTTCCCTATGTTGATATCCAGGCAGATATAAGGCGGCTGTATAGGTATTGCTATTGTGAAATTTCTTTGGTCTTGTCGACCTGTTTACATCACGTTGCCCCTGTCCAAGAGAGAACAATTCTAATGTAGACATTTCTTTGCAAAACTCTATTTAAGTATATCAGAATTTTTATTAAAACCATTTTCAATGTTACGTTTGCAAGCTCGTAGTTCAGTATAGATCACGAATGTGATGGTTGTATAACTTGCTAATATACGGTGTAATGAAAAAATGTAAAAGAATTAGCATGTGTCGCGCGTTTGCTGACCAGTGAGTACCCAAAGCTTTATGCCCCTTGCCACCCGTCCCTGAAATGTTGCAAAATGTAATAGTCGACATCTTGTCCGTTTTAGAACATCAGATGAAGTTGGTATGTTACGACGTAAGATAGACAAGAAGATTAAACAAATTTCAGAGGAGGTTGAGGTAATGTACAAGCTTAAACTGTCTCTCCCATTTGTTAAGATATTACCAGCTAACTACGCAAGTGAAGAACACAGGCTATCTTCCTTTACGTAACAACTTCCTTGTACATTCCCCGTAGTATAAGGCTAAAACCAACAGGTGTCCTAGCGTTTTAAAGCAGAATCAGAGCTTTTCAGGTTCTATTTGTATTAGACTTGTCTATATTCAGGCAGTTATAATTATTGACAATACCTGCCTTGATAGATCCCGGATAGCACAACATACAGCTTCATTGCGATAGTGTAGTGCCTTATGATGCACGGTTTAGTACTCCATAAAATCTCCTTGAATTTGTGAACTACCTTTTATGGTGCATGGCAGTATGGCATACAATGTCATTGCACTTGTATGCTGCCTTACGAGGCACAGGGCAGTGCGGCATACAAACTCTGTGGAAGTAAACCTTAGCCGTAAAGGAAACGTATTTGTACTACTGTACATTCCTTGTCACTATTCCATAAAACATGGACACCCTGTTCTACCCTGCTTTAACTGAGGTCACGATATGAGACCATCATTGCATGTAACGATTGCTTTGTCGTTGTCAATTTGGTCCATATTTTTTTGTTTGATCAGGCAGTTTTACGATTTAAGCATTTAAACGATACCGAAGTGAAATATTTCGGCATAGGACAGTAAACGTTGTTTTTAATCATTAGAAAGAGCTTGCCGACGACAAGAGGAAAGAACCACAACCCCCGAAATTTGGAGCTATAAAAAATTACAAAAGTATCAAGTCAGTAAATGGACAGCGACAGTTAAGTAAAGAAAAGAATGCTAGTAGCACAGCAAAGAGTGTACAAGGCAAAGGAAGTAGAAATGGTAGCTCTTCTAGTCAGAGAAGGAAACCAAAAACGGACATCAAAGACCAGGTATGACTACGTTTGAAAGATTTATTGATATTGTTTAGATACGAGCTCGCATTTTATTTATGGACATATTGAAGGGCTTGTTTCAGTTGAAATGTATTTTTTCTGTACTACTAGTCTGCACACTGAGATTCTTGAAGCATTGAGAATATATTCCTTTCCATTAATCAAATATATACAAAACATATCTACTTACAAAATAACATGACTGCTTTCGATGATGTCCACATTACAACTGCCAATTTCTAACATTAAAAAGAAGGTGTATCTGATTTCACACCTACAACAAAGACTGGGCACGATCCAATCCATGTTATGTGAACAACAGTATTCCTTTCTTAATGCAGTGAAAGGTTACTTTGAATAGCTCCCCCTTGTATCTTATTTTCTCTGCGCTTTATTTACTTGTCTTTCGATATTGACTGCAAGGAAATCTGTTTTTCATATTTCATGCGTCATTCTCTTTTCTTTAGAAATTTCTTCGATTTAACATTGGTGCAACTTAATTTTTAACTTGGAACCTTTACCTTGTCCACAAGCACAGGTTTTGACACTGGACTTAATTTCTTCTCAAGTATATTACCAAACGGATTCTTCGTCTCTTTCCTCCATTGATGTTTCTAACAGCGTCCTTAACTTTGATACTCACGATAACTCATTTTATTTTGCATGCATCCCTTTTATCTCTTTTTGCATTTTCTTTTTCAAGTCCCTTTTGTAAAGAATACTGTAATTTGGCACTTCCGCGATAGATAGCTTTTTATCAATATCAAACTACCTTTCTTAAACCCATAGTCGGCTAATTTGGCGGTTAAAAGACCATAATGTGAAACTCGCTACTTGGCTGAGGATTTTTGACGTTTCTTATCAGCTCAGGAATGCACACTGCTTGTTTTGCCCCTTTCTAACTACAAATAGTTACTTTTTGAAGGAAAAGTTAGAACAGTCTGCTTTTTGGTTATACAGTAGCCTTGCAAAAATGAATATATGTGGTGGGGATAAGACGTGGTTTTACCACAAATGCATTTATGGTGGTTGTAGTATGACAGTGCATATATGTGGTCGTGATACCACATAGTGCATTTGTGGTAGTATTACGACGCAGTGCATAGTTGATGGTTATAAAGCATCGATGGTGGTAATAGGCTATGGAGAAAATGCCAAGTCCAACTCATAAATGAAACTCAAAACTGCACATAATGCCCTTTCATTTGTCGACTAAATAGCATATAATATGGAGGAATGACAGGCTTTAATATCCACGTAAAAACTCAATGTCTGAAATTTTCGGACGTCGTTGATTGATCACCTTGTGGGTTAAAAATCTGTTGAACAAGATGAAACGTTTGAAGATCGCTGCTGTGGGTGTATGTGCTATTCGTTGGTGCGTTGTCACGGAGCATGTTGAATTTGAGTTGGCGCATTCTGACACCATCTTTGCGAGATTCTTAACAAGACAAGGTAGAAACTTGGAGAATTGACACGCTTCGTGGTAGAGTGGTCTAGAGTGGTCTTGCACAAGAGTGGCTATGTGTTCACTTCTTAAAGCAAAGGAAGCTTCGGCAACTATGGAATAATTTGAATTCAGATGTTGAAATCCACAGATAAAGGAAGTAGATGTTTACCTTCATGGTCATCAGTACTGCAGTACATGTATTAGTGACATTCTAGTGGGTTATAAAATTCGCGTATAAAATTCGCGTAAAAAACTCATTTATGAAATTCGCGTCGTCGTAAAAATTTGGAAAACGTAAATCCTTTCAGCATGGTATTTCGCGTGGAGTATCATGTTTCTGATGCCATTTGCTTGGGATTCTTTCCGTTATACATTTTCGTCTCATGAGTGGTCTCCCAAAATATGATTGACCTTTAGGCGATTTGTCCAGTGGCTTCATTCTGAAAAGAAGATCACATTGCAGATTTCATATCAAAGAAGCATGTAATCTCTTTGGGTGGAACGATGACAATGCTTTGACTTTATCCCAGACATATACATCATGGTCAATGACTTCAAACTGCTTATCGTCCATCTTATTTTGCGGTTTTGCGGGATAAGTTGAGAACGAAACGTCACCAAACGCTATCTCAGCTGCGCTGTCATGAATTCATGCATAAGTTACATAATTGCTGGGTGAATTATTATTGCCGATATATATAACATTTTAATACGCCTTCCAATATTTTTAATTCACGAGCATCGTCGCTATCCATTGCTTGTCAAGTTCATTCCCACGTGACCTGGCCCTTGTGCTCAGTTCATTTAATCGTAGCAAGAGTGGCTATATTATCACGCGACCTTAATGTCGGGGAATGTTGTTTAATTCGTGCTTTGACCAAGAAATTGTCTCATCAATCACTGTTGCCGCATCTTAAGAAACATGTTCATTTACTGTTCGTGTCTAACCGTTTTGACTTTTCGAGTCGGTCAACGCGCCTGGCTTTTAGTCACGAAACTGTAATTGCTTAAGTCAAGTGATAGTTACTGTATGACGTAAGTCTGCGTGATCTTTTTCCAGCCAACGATCTAGATCAGTTTATCCTGAAAAGGATGTGCAAATTCCATGAAATTATTTGAAGTTCGTTTCTACTTTGCGGGTGCCACAAAGGTTGAACCTAGTTTGAATGCGGAACCGTTATGATTCAGGAAAAGGAAAGATTTTAAAGTATTGCAGCCACCTAGATTCATTAGTGGAAATGTTAAAATCCTCAGACCGCCAGTTTAGATTGATTTCAATAGCGGAAAGTAGCTAGATTACTCAGGCTGCAAAAATAGTATTCTTTACAATAAATGTCAGTCATGTTTTGACCTAGCACGGTAACTATGTATGCCGAAGCAATACAGCATCATGCAGTACAACGAAAGCCGATAAGGTCTCAATTTGAAGCAAAGAGAAATTTACTTGATTACTATGGAAGTTGCCCTGCTACACGCTTTTTAATAGGCTCAAATTCAACCAAAGAGTGAGCAGCATCTCTAGGCTCATCCCAGAAAAGACATGTATTTTTTCCGTATTCCAATATTGTAACTTTTCACGAGGTCTTTTATATTCTGTTGTTGTCAAAAAATTATCCAGACAGGAGTGCTTGACAATACTGCTTGGTACAATTATGCACAATCTAAGCATCAATTCAGGCTGAATTTGACCCAAAAAAGTACCACGGAGGCTCATTTCTGATTTGGTAGTGCTTGTAGAAAAACCGTGTTATAGAATCGAACTGGGAAAAACGGGAAAATTCCGCTGTGTATGACGTTGTATGCAAAACCTATTCGTGACATAGTTTGATCATTAGACACATACCGCGCCGTAGAACGACTTAGCCTTTACACATTGGCCAAAGCTTTGTTTCCAGCAACGATCTCCTTTTGTTTTAGTGGCAGATGATGAAACTTTGCATAAACACATGGGACGAATGTATGTCTGTACTGTACTTTGTATTTTTTAACACTTCGTGTGAAACATTGTCTCACACCAACACTCCCCTTTTCGCTCTGTGGTAAAGCTAACGTGTGCTGTCTTTTGTATTTAATTAAATTAACCATACGTCATTGGTTTTTTTTTTACTTTTATTGATTTACGTGTAAATGGATAAAGAACAGGGAATAGAAAGCCTCCCTTGGTATGTCTTGTGAACTGAATTAATCATCAAATCGATGAGGGAAGTCAATGTAATTTCTTGGGTGAATGGCCTTCTTGACTGGATTAGCATAATAGTACTAGCAGTAGGTACCTATTTGTACATACTGTGTAGCTTTTCATCACTTGACCGTGGCTCTTCATGCGAGTCAGTACTCGAAGGTGAAAGGGAATAAGCTCAAGTATCTGACTTTCTTCGACGTACTTTACATCTACACAACACCTGCTCATTAAAAGATATAATATTAAACTTGATATTAACATTAATATTAGTGTTAGCGCCCCGTTCAAGAAGGAAGCGTGACCCTGGTCATGGGACCGGAGTTCTGTACAGTACATAGATGCGCGCCCCATTAAACTTCCTATTAATCCACGACGCAGGGTCATCGTAACTCACTAAGCCCTCAATGGTTTTTCAGCCATGTTTCACTTCTTTCAGGTTCCTTGGAAAGGGTGCGGAAAGCCACAGAGCAACCGGCGTGTATCTTTCACTCCCCTGTTTGGCAACTGGCGTGCATCTTTCACTCCCCTATTTGCTCGTGATCGTTTCTCAATCAAGTTACTCGATTCTTTTTTGCAATGCGTTTCAATTTTTTGTAGTAAATGACCTTGACGAGTCCCATGAAATTTTCGTTGTCTTAGAGAACTTGAGTTATTTTTGTTGCTAAGACCTACTTTCATTTGAAATTTGATGCTTCCCTTGGTTTATTCTCCTAATCTTTATCTCACAGTTCCACTCCATTATTCAGTGTTCTCTTATCCTACTTGTCTCTCTTTTTGAAGCAATTGTTCCATGGAATGTCTCAAAGGTAATGCTAGACTTGGCAATCTAATTCTTTACAGAACCTTTTCTCGTAACGGTCTGTCTACCACATCATCCGTTGGCGTTGCGGTAAACGTGTCTGAACGACAACATAATCCAAATTGTTTCCAGTTCAACCCTCAGTGCCTCTGCCCATTAGCAACGTGATGTTTATTGTAGGGATTAAGCGTGACTGTTGGCTTCCGTGGAGAGATGGAGGAAATGGTGACATTACATTTAATGCATACGGCATCAGAGGCATATCCAAGGATGGTTTCAGGACTTACCAATATTCAAAATGATGGTCCACGGGATTTGACACAAAAAGGCGTAAAATTGGTAGAATTAGTTTCCCTCGCTGTGTACGGTTCTTGTGGTGTGCTTTGGGAGATTTCCTGTTCGTTGAGCAATATTTTTGTGCTCTAAGTCTATCTCTATCTCTTAATAATTACCCACATAACGGTGGTGTGGAGTCTCTATGAAGGTATACTTTTAGAGAGACATAGGAAAGAATATTGAGTGTAAAACGAAACTCACATGTTTGCTTCCCATTCATTTTACGTCAGATAATCATGTTACATCTGAGACAAAGATGTTAGGGTCTTCACTGAATATAATAAAATTGCCATTGCCTTATATTTTATTCATGGTCAGGTTATAAGTAAAATCTGAAGTTATTAATTTGACTCGTTATTAAACTGAGGTGTACATACTATGGCTGACGCTTAATTTCATAAATTGTGCTGTTGGGGGTTAGTAGTTGTTGTCAGATATGATCGCAAGGCGACGAAATGGCTTGTTGAAACCCTGTTTCTATTTCGTTGTTTTCTGAATGTTTGTTTCAAGTGTGCTCAGAAGAAAGTATAAAAAGACTGACCTTGCTTTGATTCTTTTATGCTTTAGACAGTTGCTTTCAGAGACACTTAAAGTCAAATATTGATTTATGCTCCCCCATTGACACCACCCTAAACTGGTAAGGAAGCCATTGGGCCTTCCTGTTGATTCGGAATACGTTAGCCTGTCACATTACTTCGGCATAGGGGAGATTGTTATCGTTTAGTTGTAAATTGGCAAGCATTATACTGTCATAAGTAGTTGTTACGATTCGATGGGTTTCAGTCTACAGAAGGATCGTGTTGGTGCTATTGACAGCATGTGTGGACTGACAATAGCGAGTGACTAGTTGAAGAACTACCTAATATACTTTCGAAAACACGACATAACATTACAAGGTAATGGTAGTAGACAGTCACAACAGGGCTTATAAATACACCCGTTTTATGATCGGAGTTGTATTAATTTGGGAGTAATACGGTGAGAAACTATTAGCACTCGTAGAGTGCAAATGTTCTCCACATAGCCAGCCATACTGCGTGGCATTTCCATGCCATAGCAGTGTTGCCAGATTGCACATGGGGGTCGTCGCACAAAATGGGCGGAAAGTCGCCGCGAGGTTGCCCAAAATGGAGTTACTGAACTATGACATCATGAGAAAAATGGATTGAAACATAAATGTTCTTTGTACCAGTTAGAGTAGAATAAAATACACTTTACCCTTTGAAATCGGGCATGAAAGATTTTTGCATTTTCCAGTGTCTGTACTGTGTTAAAAAGGAAGGATTAAAGTAAGCAGTAGGAAAATGTCCGGCTACAGTATATGCCAAAATATTAACGTTGCTGCAAAAATGTGTTTTTCCATTGCAGTGGATCAAGTGAGGCTTTAATCAAGCGAACAGACTGAGTTCCAATGTCTCATAATTTTGTTATATTACTTAAAGCTCCATTTGTAGATAAGTAAGTAAATCAATAGATTAATAAGTCAGTAAATAAAGTCAATAATCCCCATTTTCTGACAATGACTACATTCAAAAATGAAATGAGTTTTATTAGAGGATATACAAGTGCTTATCATGTCCATTAATTGATGTTCGGTTGTTGATAATTATCAGCTTGGGTAAATCAACAGTAAAAGGCTTTGTCAAAGGATTAAAATTAAGAATAGAATCATGTCTTTTGTTAGAGGAAATTTAATTCAATAGCTTTTGAACTTAAGAATACTGGTAAATAGCACATGGAGAAAGTACATGCACTTTACCAATTAAGGCCAGATCTTCAGCATCCGACAATCCTGGTTATCCTTACCAACAACGGTTGTTACCCACATGATATCAGAGTTTTTAATTATTTTTGTATTCATTTGAGGACAATGGGGTGTTAACTGTGAGAACAGTACTCGATATGTCTATGGTACAATTAGAGCGCATCACTTTTGTTTCAAAGTTAATACTCATGATCTGGTTGCTGCGGAAATCTCTATCAAGAGAAGATATCCTTTATTTTTACATTATCTCTTACATTAAGCAAGTCTGATGTTTTATGCCCTATTACATGGCCTTGTTAAAACAGATGAAAACTTGTGTCTATTAAAATGGAGCTGAATGTCCTGAAAAAAGCTTTGTCATGTCAAGTGGGTGTGTGCATTAGGTAAGAACAGAAATTAAGGTATAACTATGACCACCGGGCCATTGAACCCGGGTGTCAGGGCTGCAAATCTGCTGCCTTTCCTACTGAGTTAAAAGCTCAATAGAAAGGTCGAAAGACTATTAGTCATTCAACCCTGATCGTCTACTCCTGTTATATGGAGTTAGTGCAATCAGTGTGCATCAGGTAGTTCAGCAATAGTCAGGAAACTGTTGTAACTGTCTTTTTAGGACTGATCAATGTACTGTCAACAGTGGCCAGTGGCTTATTTGAGTCTTTGATCTATTTTCTTGATACACTGGGAATTAACATAAAAGAATGTTTAACCCACACATGGACTGATGGAGCAAGAACCATCTGTAGTGTAAATCATTCCCTTTACAATAATTTTAAGAAATATCCCCTTTTTTGCTTTTTAAGCGTACTTGCTTCGAGAAACGTACATCTGGTTTGCAATGAGTGCTATTTGTCACAAGTGTTGTATTCAGTCTCATTAATGATTGAGAGAAACCAAGGACATTTGTAAAATTATCAGCCACAAGATAGCTTTAACGCCATAAATGGATTTTTAGAATAACCACTAAAAATCACTTTCAAATTGAAGGAATATAGTTTTATGGTAAGAACATTGTATGAGATGTACAGTGATGAACAGAATTTGCTTTATTTGATGTTTCTAAAGTCAGTGTTTAAATTCTAGTACAGGGATACACTATTTCAGCAAACCCAGGAAGACCATTCCAACCTCCTGAATGATCTGGAGCAGTTGACTATTACACTCTTAAGAATTATTCTGTAAACCAACATTGTTGCTTTGGATGCTTATTTGGAATCTGATCATTACTACTTGCTACTTAATGCTGTGGATCCTGGTTTTAGATGAGACCAGCAAAAACGTAACGTTGGTGGAGGTAACGAGCTTCCCACAACGATGTGGGATGTGAATTCGTGTTTGTTGTCTCGAAGTTCAAATCTCCCAGGTTCGAGTGTTGGTAGCAAGGGATAGAGGCAGCGTTGTGGGCAAGTATCTTGACCAATTCAATAATTGGTCATACGCTGGCTGTACCGTGACTATTTCGCGAATGAAAAGTTTTCGACTCTGTGCCTCACACTGCGTCCAGGTCAAAACACCTGGCATGGGAGCTGTTATAGCTGTTGGAGTTACCAAGCTGTTGTAATGTAATTCTAGTTGTAGGCCCATAAAATATTGCTTGTTTTGTGCAGCTTTTGATTAGGTCTTGCGTTACCACCACATATGCTCTCCATTTTAATAAAGGTTAAATGTTTACTATGTTCTTTCATTTCTATAGCACATCGTTCCGGTGGCGAACAGACTTCACACAGTCGTTCGGCCCCCACATATTGGAAGAAGCTATAAGACAAGTGTGTATGGCCCCCCTCCTTACTTTCCCCACCGTACCACGACCAGGACTGTATTTCCACATCAAGTCCCGGAATCTCTAGCAGAACACCATATTGACAAGGACGTCGAATTCAATGTTACAGCAGTGAAGCCAAAGACTTCTTCTTCTACAAAGAAGCACAACAAATATTATTTTCAAAGGGATCCTGACTTAGAGGGGCCTGCCTTGCAAGACGAGTCCATGCTTTTGCACGGCAATCTGGTGCCAGTAGCTATCCCTCTTGGAAAACCAAGGCAGGATGTATCACTGCGGTTGCCTCTACCATCTTTTGATGCCACAAAACTTAAAGAGGAAGATGCCTCAAAAGGTTGTGTTTTATTTCTTAAATGATATCGCCCATTTTATACATGTCTAGTAAACTAAAATTAACATTAATTGTTATAGCATCTAAATTGAGGGTTCATTAATCTGCACATTATTATACCCGAACACCGCGAGTGTTGGTCCCCTATGTCAAGCCCCTATATGGTGTGTATGTAGCATTTTTCAACTTTCAAGTTAAGCCTCTGCGTCTAATTGACCATTCGATAGTGATCCTTGCTGTCGGATACGTCCTGCGTTTTGGTAATCAGCTTTAACGTTGGCCGTTTACTCACTTTTGAAGACGGACAGTTAAGTGCATGATTTTTATCTTATGACACCTTCGGCTGCAAGTGTGTGAAAAGCAAATTAGTTCGGCCTGTAACTATGTCTAGAAAAAGTCGTGTCAGTCAGGAAGGTGCTTTAGTTTCAGTGCTTCTCACTGTACATTCTACTATTCGCTTGTATTGTTTGGCTACTTCGATTTTTACAAGTTGCAATAAGTGTTTTTGCCAAGGTTTGCCTGACAGGAAAACCAAAGTGTAGTTAAAATCAGAAGCCAACTGATATGTGAAGCAAAAGTCAAACGAGAAGCAAACCTTTTATTATCCAACCTGTAAAATGCGAAACTATCAACACTAGCCCTGAGTGACAAGAATAGGGTGATTAGAATTAACCTAACCTCACAACAAATTGTATTTCCAGATGCAATGCTATGGAATCCAGGGCTTAACCAGTACGTTTTATTGCCAATGTATCATTTTCCAAAACACCCTTGTTTGAATTCGATGATCTGACTGGACGAATTTAAGAGTCATAGACAACATATAAAACTTTCATATACATATAGTTCATGATGGCCTAGCCCTTAAATCAAAAATACCAAATTCCGACGATGATTTTCAAAAATTTGGAAATTTATAGGCCTACTGTAGAACTTTACTGTCTGAATGAGCCTAATTACAGACAACTTAGGCGGGCATGTTCACCGAAATCCTATGAAACAGGCCAATTTGAAACTTAAACGTAAACAAGGACTGCATTGTTGGAAATTCGGCCTTAGTTACCAGGTGATTCGAAGTTTTTTCGTCAGTAGCTAAGAACTTACTAGTTAAATTTTTGCTGCAATTTAGCTATTTTAATGATAAATTTGCAATTTTTGTATGGAACAACAAAGTCCTATCCAAAGTGATATCACATTGAGCATGCAACTTCGATCGTCCTTGAAAAATTCCATCATTCAGTTCATACGATAATCTTTTCGTCCATAGTTTCATTAAAAAAATTTATCATCCCTTTATTTGAACTTACTCAAAAACGTAGCCAATATACAAGCAGAAAAGATGGATTAACTCTTAGACTACAATAAGACACCCAAAGCTGTAAAATTCACGTCACCAATAACGTAGAATGATCAATATCATTGTACACAAATTTAAAAGAAGAATCTTGCTAATAATTTCACAACAATTAATATCAAAGTTTACAAGGCGACCTCGGTTATCCGAGAACAATTTCGAATACCTTGTAACTAAGGCCGAACTCGCGTTTGACCATTTCCTCTTTAGGTGTATTTTTCAATGGTGTGCCAAAAAGACGTTTTTAGAAACTAGACTGAGCAAGATATTTAAATTATCAGAGACTTGAGCACCGCTCAAAATTTATGCTGGATGCGCCCCTGTTACAATAATGACATGTGAGGACGGAATTCCAACAGTCAACACAATCCCTTCAAAACATATTTCAGGGAAAACGAAATTTAACGTCTCTTGGTTGAATGAACAACCATGGCTTAGGTTCCCTCCGAGGAAAGATGACATTTACTTTTGTATAACTGGTATATGGTAGTGATCAAGTTGATCATTTCGAATCACAGTGACTGGAAAAGGTATTCCCTTTTGATGAAGAAGCATCGCAAATGTCAATCTCATTTAACGAGCGATGCAAAGCGGAGGGTTTCCTGTATCACTTGGGAAACAGACAGTTATTATTAGTAAGTTATTATCAGCTTTTTCAACTAATTGAACGTAAGCGTGAAATAATGTCCAGCGTACTTGATGTAATCATTTTTTATATTAAACAGAACGCACCATAATGAGAACTGCTATTTTATGGCTGTCATCAATTTTCGTGCTAAAGCCAATCCTGTGTTTGATCGTTTCACTGAGCTAATCAATGCTCAATATCTGTCACTAAAGTCGAGCTGAGTAAAATTGAGATTTGCAGGGAACAAATGAGGGAAACGATTGTAAATAACAAAAATGATTCTCTTTACTTCAGCATGATGGCTGATGAGGTTACTCGCTGTGTAAAGCTAGAGCCAGTGGCACGTTCTATTAGATTTGTAGAAAGAAAAATAAACAATATTGCTGCACCGTAAGAGTTCTTTGGCTTTAAAGATCGACTACTAGTGGAGTCTTAGTAAAAACAGTTCTCCAAAACACTATATGAGTGTGTCATCAAAGCTGATAAATGAAAGGCCAATGTTATGATGGGTTTATGAATGGAAAGTATAAAGGAGTTAGGGCAGAATAAGAGAACTCTATCCAGATGCATTTCAGGCCATTTCATATCCATTTTCAGGCCCCTTGCCAAAATTTGAGTATAGTTCATGGTTGTAGTGATTTTCTTATTAGAAATATAATGGGTCTTGTTCAAGAAATTGCATTTACATTTTGTTACTCTGTTAAACGCCAGAACCACTTCAAACGTGCCATGATGGAGAGCGAAACGGTCCAAGGAAAAAAACGAAAGAGATAAACTCCTCTGTAAAACAAGAGCAATCGACCTGATGCATTGTTCACTTTTGTATCATTATTTTAAACTATTGCACATGCTTTGAAAGAACTGGAGCAAATTAATAACTTTAAAGCTCGTGCATTTGGTTGCTCAATCCTAAATCTAGGAGTTAGTCTAGAATTAATTGTAATGGAGGGCATTCTACAACATGCTGGTCCCCTATCAAAATTGTAACAACGGAAAAATACTGACTTGCCATTGGCACCCTAAGTGAACTGTGTACTAGCAATAATGGCTGAAATAAACTATACAGAATTTACAAAACTGGCAGACATTGGATGTTTAACGTACGTTGCCTAGACTAACTGGGAGACAAGCACACAGAAGTAATGTTCCTGCTTCTGACTATGACCCATGGGAGCGCTGGGTAGCAGTTATTATTTCATCCTTTTCTAGAACACGTCCTCGGTGAACTAAAAACTCGTCTGCTGTATCCCAGTGACCAGTTCAGTGTCCAAAACCTCATGTCGTCTTATTTCTGTTGGTTCTTCTAGTTTGTCAGTGTCTTACATAAATTTGGATTAACTTTTTAGGGTGATTTTGCCACATAAGAGAAGGGCTGAGTGCGAAAATTACTCGTGTTTGTAATTAATGTTGAATTTCGGTCTTAGAAGATGCCTTTTATATTATTTTAGACTATTTTTATGTCTCTAAGATGCGGTAAATGTTGTCTGCTTGGAAAAAGAGGCAAGACTAGATAACAACGTGGGCATTTTTACAATTGATGCCTCGGAAAAAGATGGCACTGGCAAGACTCTGAAAACTTCAAAAAGGAAGAAGAAAAAGGCGCTTTTGCATGTCCAGGTGACTTTGCAGTTTTTGAGTCGTTCATTTTAGCTTTACTTATTAGGAGTGTACATTTTTCAAACTCTTTTAAAAGATGATATCTAAGTCACGTATTACTCTTGTGCGACCTATCGTATCGGTTCAGCGTTCTTTGTATTCTGAAGTATTATGAACTACCCCGTATTAATTGAGGTAGCGTTTCGTTTTGAACAACGTTCAAGATAAATTGGTATCTTTGTAGGCAAAGTAGTGATAAAAGCACCAGCGTGTCTCGCCAGAGAGGAAAACTTTGAAAATTGAACAGCTAGGAAATAAATTTTTAGAGGGGTTAATCTCCAAGACACCGTACGTATTAGAATAAAGCCAATAAAGATCAACAGCACCTGCTATCTAATTTGGTCCATGCATCGGCCGTAGAGACAAGTCCATGCCAATTTTTTCTCTATTTCAGTGTGATCTTGACTGGAAGTGTACGCCATGTGTAACAGATAACAGATGGAAAAGTGGAAATTATATATTTTGAGCGTGCAAGAATAATTAGTGGCCAGTCGGTGCAATATTTTTTAATTAAAATGGACTTTCGAAGACCTGGTTTTCTTCTATCGTGTCGAGGGTTTAATGAGACTGACACGTAAGGGATAAACATTTATTGCGATTGGAGGAAACTAGCGGAGGAATAATTACTAATAAATGTTCTCTTTATCAATACAGCATCAAAATTTGAGCTCAGAACGTAAAACACGGAAAGCGAAATGTCATTTTAAAAACTGAATTGCAGCTACTACTGCTAGTTGTTACTATTCGATACCCGATCTTCCATTAATAGTGAGTATTGGTGAATTTCCAGGGGGTTTTCTCTGGTTTCAGTGAACGTAAACAGTAAAAGCTCAAAGTGATGGCAACACACGGAAATACAACACCATGGGGTTCGATTGTATTATAACTTTGTATTTTAACTTTGTATTATAACTTTGTATTATAGCTTTGTATTATCACTTTGTATTATGGATTAAATTCACTACAAATAAGAGATAAGTTATTGTTGAGTATGTAAAAAAATACTATTGTGTACAATGATTTTGTCACACTAAGCAATTACAATAGCAACAGCATCAGTTGACCCCAAGTCCTCTTGCTTGCATCTCCGTAGCAGGTTTTCGTTGGGGATCTTCTCCCGCCAAAAGATCCGGAGGATTCTTCGAAGACAGGTGGTATGGAAGGATCGCAGTTTGGCGAGATCCGCCTCTGTCATCCTCCAACATTCAGATCCATACAGGAGCGTAGACAGAACTCAGCTCTGATATAGTCTCATCTTGGTGTTGGTACTCTACTGTTTGGATCTCAAGATGTTGTTCATCTTTTTCAATACGCTCCAAGCCTTGCTCAGTCTGCTGTGGATGTCCTCCTTTGTGCCGCCCTCGGGTTTGATGATTCTGCCTAAGTATGTGAATTTGTCTGCCTGGCGTAGATCTGCCCCATTCACTTTGACAGGGGCTGGGTTGTTGACATTCATTGTCATGGTCTCTTTTCTTGGTGATGATTCGGAGCCCCACCTGCTGCCCAAATATCTGAAGTCTGCTTGTCTTGTCGTGGATGTGTTGGTGTGTGAGAGACATTGGCACCAGGTCATCGGCAAATTCAAGGTCATCTAGGGTCGATCGTATCCCTCTAGAGGTGTCCTCTGTCGTCCTCCCCATCACCCAATCAATGGCTAAGTTGAAGAGAACTGCTAACATCACGCATCCTTTCCTTACACCCGTCTTGACTTCGAAGAAGGTGTCGCTATGGCCTACAGAGCATCTGAAGTTGTCGTAGAAGCTCTTGATCAGGTGCACGAGTTTGGATGGGATACCATAGTGTCGAAGGATACTCCAAAGGCTGCACTGGACCCCAGATGGAAAGAGGAAGAGAGGAAGACCAAGAGTAACGTAGAAGAGGATAGTGGAGAATGAGATGAAAGCAATGCGACACCCTTGGGGTTGGTTGGCTCGGGACAGGCAGAGGTGGAGGAGATTTGTTGCTGCCCTACACACCACTGGGTGTAATGGATAATGATGATTGATGACGTCAATTAATAACAGTGGTATTCTCTGTCCTCCCACAAATTATTGCCTCGGCTTAGGATAAAAAATTTGACCCTTTCCAGTCACAAAGGATAAAAAAAATTCATCAGACGAGCACAGCTAGCTAAGATATTTTAAAACATGAGTAGTAACAGGATTGGTTCAAAATATGATACATCGGGATATTTTTTCGTAGCAGTAAATTTTTTTCGGAAATGTAGAACATTGACCGTATTATGACCATCTGATAATTCTTTGTGACAAACTGGAACGCAGTTTTCGACTGAAACAGCGAATTTTTAACCACAGTCAGCACAATATATTGTATACAAAACAAGGACAAAATTATCTATAGTTGGACTGAGCAACAACAGTTGACTTTAGTGACAACACGCTGACATGTTGCAATTAAATTTCCAGCGTCTCGGTTTACGTTGTTTTTATGTTAGGCTTTTGAGACATTTTTACACTTATACTCAACCTAATCTCCAATACCAGTGACATATTCAAGGTGCTGGATGAACAATTATATTGTGAGTCTGAAATTCAATCTAAGTTCTGAATCTCTCCTGACATGAACTGGAAGAGGGAGGTAGGACTTGTCATCATGGGACATTCTTCACATAGTAATCTACGTACTCTGCGTTGCCTTTGCATTAGAGTAAACAGTGACGTATCCAATTGGGGGTATGGTGCCCCAACTTGCGGGTTGTGTAAACGATTGTCCATGAAATTCAGGGAAAAGAATTATTAACTTAGTACCCAAGATTATCACAACTAGTCAATTTTTTAGACAAACAGCTCTTGTAACTAGTTATGTGATTAAAAATGTCCCTTAAGTGTACTAGAAAGTGAACCAAAATGACTGACACGCATTACGTATTTAGCCGTGAAGAGAAAATGATCAGTCGTTTGTTCACGAGTTATACTCTAAGTAACATATTTCATTGGCTCCAGAAACTGAGCAACAGCTCAAAACCGTAAATAACTATCTTGCCATATATTCTGGCTACTACTGCTACGTAACTTTAGATTTTTTTAGTGATCTTTAGGTTGGGCGAATCCAGCTGCGACTACGGTGTAATGGCAATTGCGTCAGTACTTGCCACGAACTACTTTCTAGGACGATAGCGGATATCGCTGGCAACATCGCTGCTAACTCAGTTTCATGGAAGAGGGTCCTCCCTGTTCCTCTCCCGTACACTTCACTTTTCTCATCCCGGTTTGAGCCGAGCATGGGATCGGCTGTATTTTGTTTCTTATCGAATCTATTAAAGAATTTTAGACAATTGACAATTTTCCAATGATTTGTATATATCATTGTATTTATAATTGTAACAACTGTCCTATTTGTGTTCATTTTCAATAGAAAATACCATCGATAGACATCGAATCATCGTCTGATATTTCCATAATTACAGAACAACACACAGAAAAGGAAGTATGTGCTTTTTAGACTTTTTTTGGTCTATGTAAATGTTTCTTGGTTATAACTTTGACGAGAAAAAGCTTTTGAGTATGAAATCCTAAGAATCGCTGGATTTTTTAATGACTTCCGAATTAATTGTGTAACCTGACTCATTAGAAATGCTCTACCAGCAGGACTTTTGATGTTCTGGTTGACAGTATAGCATTTGGGGTTTAACGCACTAAGCCCCGATAAGAAATCAAGTGAAAAATACCGTCGTTTGGCCACCTTGTCGAGCGAGTCGAGTGGCGTTGAGAGATGTCGAGTGAAGTTTGATCTTGATTAAAAAAGTCGAGTGAAAAGGTGTTGTCGTTTGGCCACTTTCTCGAGTGGGTCGAGCGAGAGCATGCGCAGTGACATGTCTTTGCGCGGGAAGTATTTTTGCAGTGAGAAGCCAAGGCAGCCATTTTAGTTGTGTTGTATTGTCAGTCACTGGCGAAATGTGAAGACTATGAATAAAGTAAGGAAAGCAAAAACGCAAGATGATGAATAAGAAAGTTCTACAATCTCTGAATTGGATCCATCTTCGAGAAAGCAAGATTACAGCAGCGGTTGCGATGAATCTGAGTCTAGTAGGCCTACTAGCCCTAATAGTATTGAGGATGATGGGTATGAAAATGGAAAGTTGAGAGAAAAAGTAGAGTAAAAAATCGAGTAAAGGATCGAATCGCTAGGCCACCCATGCTCGATTTTGAGATCAAATGTCGAGAGAAAATTTGAGCGGAAAATCGAGTCTTTTGGCCAAGGCTTTACTCGACTTTGATTGTTTTTATCATGTGTGTTTTGTTATTGGTATATTGTTAATATTAGCGACTTTATGTTTTCTAGCTTCGGAATATCTTTAATTGATATCAGTAGCGGAGATTTTAGCTGTGTTTTAAATCCAATAA
The DNA here is from genome assembly GCA_024741275.1 of Chironex yamaguchii. Lineage (NCBI taxonomy): Eukaryota > Metazoa > Cnidaria > Cubozoa > Chirodropida > Chirodropidae > Chironex > Chironex yamaguchii. Next base: position 3,104 of record JANTCA010010313.1, on the reverse strand, counting down.
ATTTTTATCAGGATGACAAGAGCATCATCCCAATTCCGCCTCCGACTAAAGAGGACTATGACGAATTTGAAAATTTTCTTTGTGTTCGTGACGTCATTGGGCAGAAAGATGAGCAGGAGAATAAAGACGAGAAGAAGACGATAAGCATGGCAGGAGGAGCTGAGTTACCAGAAGCGCCATACAACGGACCTTCTTTTCCGCCAAAGCAACCATCCACACGAAGTGTCAACGAAAGTAGATGGAAGCAAGATCGACCTCTGGAGGATAGAGTCACAGAACTGTAATTTCCGCTTAATTTTTAATTGAAGTCCACTACTCTATCGTGTGAGCGAATGAAATCTATATGTGTCCTCTTCCTTTTTTTCCCCTCTGTCCTCGTGAAACATTAGATGATTTATGCAAGAAATTTCTATCGACGCTCAAGTTAGTGTGAACCTACAAGTTGTGCTGTCATACATTAAGGGACGTGTATTGGTTATGTATATGGTGCTTAATTAATGCTTGGGGGAGCACTTGTTGATTTTGTGATTTTTCCCGACCCCTCTCACCTTATTAAGGCCCCTCCAGTTGCTTATCAGCGCATGGTAGCCGTATGACCACCAATTTATTTTTATAAATGTCAAACATATGTTCAAATGATGTTGACACATTTGATGGCACATATGTTGATACTTTAGAGTGCTCTTGTAAAGCTGGGTAAGTTTCCAGAGTCGTTATACATGTATTATAACCGCAGGTCGATATATTAATATTCAGATTTGATTCAAAATTTTATTTTGACGTCAAGAACAAAAAAGAATAATTTAGAAAAGAAGTTAGTTTTTACTAGAAATAGATCGTCTGGCTGACAACTCGGTAAATAAGTGAAATTTTATGTCATGAAGATTCTGTATCCTATGCAACGTTCATATCTTGTTAGAAATGAGCGTTCAAGGTATTTGGACATTTCTGAAATAAATTGCCAAACGACCTTCATTTTAAATTACATTGTTGTACCATAAGGTATTTGCATTTTTAAGGCGTTTGCCTTCAGCCTTTTCGTTTTGTTATCGGGGTTGATAAAATCTTGTTCAGCAAAGTGTGGAGAGCAAACCTTCGTGTGTTTTGAAGCACTGAAATCCATTTCTAGAAGAGATCAAACAATGTAAATATAATTGCTATAATTACAAATATGATAGCTCCGATCCAGGCGAGCAAAGATTTGGCTGATAAATTCGAGTCAAAATGGTCTTGCCTCTCTAAGCCTTTTATTACTCGGAAGAGAATGGAAAGACAGAGTACTGCCTGTAGAGTTGTTGAAACATCCATAAGCAGTGCATCAATGAACCACTTTTGAGGATCAACAGAGATAAGCAGGCTGAAGTTTGCCACTGCACTTATCTGTTTGTGGAAACTTGATGCATGCTGTTATGTTTATTAGCCATTTTAAGTCACGTGACTCTGCGCTCGTAACAAATCCGAGGAAGTCCATCGAGTCCAAAATCCTCAAACGTACGTTAGAAAGTTGTCAATTTTCTAGTCTAAATTAGTCCATATGAAAATTCATGCACTTACAGCACAAAGTTTTATTGGTTTTGAAAAGACATTTATAGCTCTTAGTAAACGGTTATTTACTTATGCGTTAATAACTAGCTCTAAGCACAATTTCTGCACTCCCCGTTTATTAAGTTCCAAGAAATATTCCGACGCCCCATATTATTAAGGACTCCCGTTTATTAGGCGCCTGAAAGTAGTGTACGGTACTAGTTGCACGCGGAGAATGGGATTTGGAAGCAAGTGGTTGCGTCATCAAAATTTGTCGCGAGCTTCAAGGTGAATACGAATTGTGGGTGTTGACAGATTTTGTCTTGTAAATCTTTCACTTATGCCATCTGCTCTTTACCCATTACTTACTACGTTTGGTTTTTTTTGTTTTCTTGAAAGTTTTTATTACTTTTAGTTTAATTTTATGTTAGCTCCAAAATAGACATGAAGATGCTACCTCTTACATTAAATATTGTACTTCTGCTTTTGTAATCGGTAAACTCAACGGTGTCATCAACGGTAAACTCTCGTTTTAGGATTGAACAGGATTTACTTGCCCGAATAGTCAGTCAGATAAATTCTGCTCCTCCCGATCCTGCTCTGTTGGGAGACACTGAGACTATCAGGGGTGGAATACACCAGGAGAATGAGGACAGCGATAGTGACTTTCACACTGATACCAAGGACTGGATAGGTAATTAAGCAGCTTACATTGAACAATTTTTTGTTATTAATTGTTGTTTTTTTGTTTTTCCAATGAAATTGATTTTGCTACTGGCTTGTTGTTGGGGGAGTGAGGGGGAGAGGAATTTGAAGTGAATGGACGTAATTTGAGTGTAAATACTAACTGTAATCGACCTCACTTTCACAAGAGACTTGTTACTAGGCAGACTTATTAAGTACTGCTTGTATTTTGTTTTGAAATTAACTGCAGTAGTGCGAGCGTGATAAACTAAAGGGACTTGAATTAACTAGTGGATTGTAACGAGTTACTTGAAACCATTTGATCAATGTGGATTTTATCAGCGTCACAGAACCTTACAACACAATCTTGAGCCAAGGGAAAACATAGTCTTACACTAGGAGGATTGACAGGCGCCCTCGCCAACACTGTTTTAACTGCTTGACGAGAAAAGGGGTTTCTAACGCCACCATTTGTTGATTTTTTCATTTTTTTTGTTTCGGGTTTTTTTTTCAGATCGTTTTTGACGTCACGAGTTCCAGACGACCTTTTCGCGTGGTGTTTAAGCACTTAGACCACTTAGCCACATGGTTCCACTGGTATAATGTTGCTCTCTTTAGAACTGAAAGCAATACAATTTATGTTTGAACAATCTTTTTGTGGTACAAAACTTGTACAAAATCGCCTTGAAAATTTGCGACATTGCGTACAGAGTACTGGTTTTCTTGTTTTAATGTAGACAGACTCCAATACACTTAGATGAATGAACGATATAGCTGTGCCAATTATCCTAAAATTCTCGTCCTTATACATTTAACATTGAACTCTGTAGGCAGAAAGAGTTCGTTTTTTCACTTGGACTCTTCCAATAATGTTTTGTTTCTTCATTTTCTCTTTC
>JANTCA010010302.1:0-27616 GCA_024741275.1 Chironex yamaguchii | reverse complement strand
AATAATAATAATAATAATAATAATAATAATAATAATAATAATAATAATAATAATAATAATAATAATAACAATTATAACGATCTTCTCGCTGGCTCTCCCGAAGAGCTCCATAAGCTGACAACACGACTAAACTCAGATGAAGAACATGTTGGCATGAAGTTAAACACGGAAAAGAGTAAAGTGATGAAAAGTCACTGTGTCGATTTGAGATCTCAACATACACGTATACAATGAACAGTTTGAAAGAGATGAATAGTATAAATGCTTGCGAGCAATGGCATAAGTGAAAAGTGGACGTAACTTGGAAACAGCAAATATCAAGCCGGAGAAAATCTATAAATACAGAAAGATGGACTTGTCCGTAAAATTACGGCTATAAAAAACAATAACAATATCCATACTTAAGCATGGATGACAAGCCTGGACCATCGCAGCAGAGGCAAAAAAGAGGTTACAGGCGTTTCAAAATGTGTTTTTCAGAAAGCTTTTTAGAGTTTGATACACAGAGCACTGAAGCAAAAGATTGACAGAAAAGCCAGAAAACAAGCCAGAAACTAATCATAGAGAAGAAGGTTGCAGTACTGTGGTGACACAGTGAGACATAACCTTAAGCAAAGTCATTCTAAATGGAACATCACATGGGAAGAGAAAGAGGGCCTGACTGAAGAAAGGATGGTTGAACAACATCCTTAAGTTGAACTGAAAAGGCCTAGGCAACCTTCTTCAGCTGGCACATGATAGACATAAGTGGCAGGTAGAGTGTAGGAGGGCAGCAGTATCAGTACCACAACGGTTCACACCATGGGATAGATAGATAGGCATTTGAGAACTGAAGGTAGTCACTTTCGTGTTTCCAACAGGTATATCAAAGCTGTAGCAATTTCATCTAATGTATTATTATTTTCACGGTAGAGGAAAGGCAGGTTGCTTCTGGAGGGCCATCTTATGGGGAGGTCATGCCTGAGTGATCTCCCCAAAACCTCGAATACCTTAAGAAATTATTGTTCTTATCAATAAGGTATTGTTCCTTCTGCGTTCTTCAAATTTAAATCTAAATTAAAGAAACGTAAACACAGGCTAGCTGCCAGTGCCTGAGCAACATCCCGGTCATAGACATGTAGGTGCAGGCTCCTATCTAAACGTTTTTTGTAATGTTCTGCATCATCAGATTCTCAGACGTCCTTATGTAATACTAGCAAAAATCACGGTTTAAAATGCCAACGGTTTTAGAGGCCGTTTCACTGGAAAGTCTTCAAATATTCTTTCACAGGATGAATGTTTCGAATCTGTTAGGTATTACTTTGAAATCACTGTTTGCACCAGCTAGTCATATGAGTGTTTGTGATCAATCTAATGCCGTAAAATATGTTTGAAATGGCGTTCTATAAGCTGTAATGATATAGGTTTATACAAGCCTGAGATCCCAGAAAAAGTGCCCTTTTAGAGTCAACCGTGGCTGCGTTCTCATCTTTGTGGTCATCATTTTGATCATCATCATCATCATCATCATCATCATCATCATCATCATCATCATCATCATCATCATCATCATCATCATCATCATCAATCAATCAATCAATCAATCAACAATCATCATCATTAATCGTCATCATCAATCGTCATCATCAATCATCATCATTCAGCATCATTATTGTTATTATCATCATCAATCGTCATCATCAATCATCAATCATCACCAATCATCATCATCACCACCACCACCATCATCATCGTCATTATTATCATTATTATCATCATCAACAACAACATCATCATCATCATCATCATTACATCAATATAATAGTCATCATCATCAACATCATCATCATCAACATCATCATCATCATTATCATCATCATCAACATCATCATCAACATCATCATCATCATCATCAATCGTCACAATCATCACCGTCATCATCGTGATCATCATTGCCATGGTCACAGTTATCATTATCATTGTCGTTTTAACCGTCTTCGTAATCAAAATGGTCAAAATCATCATTGTAATTATCATTATGACCATCACCACTGCCATCGTAGTCATCCTCCCAGAGCAAACTCCTTTGAGAGTGTTTGTGGATCATGGTCGTACATATCCGCTCTTTGCAAATCAGAATAGACACCATGTCATTTCTGCAGGTGACGACCCTTACTGCATCTCTTAAGTTTTTTTAAAAGTTTAATCATTACTGGACTCTTACTTTGCTGGACTCCCTTGTTTGAGTATCATTTCGATGAAGTGACTTATATAAATAGAAAGAATTTTCATGCAGACAAAGCTGTTGATCGTCGGGGAAAAACATGTTGCGGAAAAGTCAAGGTATATCTCGTACTTATAAAGAGAATTATAGATTCAAATTATAATTTTACATTCGAAGCAAAAGATTGACCATAATTGTTATCCTCACTTGGCTAATATTTTTATGATAATAGGGGTAGAGGTGAGAATATTTCTGTAGTAGGCTTCAGTTGCTAGATATAAGGTCAACCAGGCAATAAAGTGCGAGATTGCAAGTCACGACTTTTAAAGTGATAATTTTCTTTTTCGTAACTTGGTTGTAATATTAGATATGCCCATGTTATGAAATTATGACTGGCATATCAAAATTTAGAAAGATGGCTTAGCACAAGACCTGTCTATCGTGATTAACGTTAGAAAATATCAGCCAACTGCACTTTTCCAGGCTGTAATTGGTGACTTCGTTAAAAATAGAAGAGCTTTTAAGGTTCTTTGCCCAGACGTCATCAGTTTCATTAGTGACAGCCAGTTTATAAGGTCTAATATTTAGATTGCGCAAACACAAAGTCAATCTTCGCAAGTGCATTTGAAGATGGTCCACTTCTCTTCAAGTTTTCATTTGGCAGTCCATTTTTATTCTTTGAAATCATTTGGTGACTGTAAAGAGTTGTTTGCGGATTGAAGAGACTGTTGTTTGTGTCTGTGAGTAGATTCTCATGTGCCTTTGATTCAAAAAACATCGGATGTTAGTAGTGGCTGAGAGTACTGTTGCTAAGTAACTTTTGAAGATACTTTGAAAATAATATGAATGTTGTCGTTGGGAACACATGTAGTTTGTTTTGCCTTTCTTTAACATCAACGGACACAAAAATAACTAAGATAGCTTCTATAACTATTGAATTAGATTTTGTTAATAGATTATATCTTCTAAGACTTGTCTCTGGATCATATACTCATTGAAAGAACCTTAAAAATGAACATGTTTTCTGATAGAATTAGGTCTGTAAAGATAAACCTCCTTTCTAATTTCATCAAAATATTCAAATTTCTTGCAAATTTCTATTTAGAAATTTCAGTTTCACAAACTGGTAGCGAAATCTCAGACATTTACACACAGTTGCTTTATCTCTAATTAATATGACCAGGTTTCATTTCATCAAACTGGTGAAAACTTCATTCAGTAATTTGAGAGATTTGAAATTCACTGATCAGTATAGTTTAAATATCGCTTCATAGAAACAGGATTTTATCTTTGTTTGAACATTTGTGGCCAGCTCTCTTCAAAGGAAGTTTGCACGAAAAGAAAATAGAATTTTTGTTAAAAAGTTGAGAAATTTGAACCACCCTATGCACGTGAAAGAAGAGCACTAAAAATTATAATAATCTTTGTTCATCTTTTGAATAAAAGAGTCATTAAAGATCAAAGCCTTCCTTTGAGTTTGATAATTTGCTGTAGATGAACATCTGAGTAGAAGCTGCAACCTGAGAACGAATCCCGACTGCTTCACAGAGACCAATTTCAGACAGGTATTAACGATATTTCTACCAAAGTTGTTTGATTGTTAATTAGTGGTAATTCAGTGTCATTTACACTTAATATTACCAATCAATCATAAGGAGACTTACGGAGAAAGGAAGAACTGCCCCATGCTACATAAAAAGTAAAATTATCGTCAAAAACAATACTTTACATGTCTGCACATATGGTATTTGATAAGCTTTTATCGTGAGAGGCAATGGCATTATTGGTCGAACGCTATCAACCTTTGAACCTACCCCTCTGCCTATTTCTCTGCTTTTGTCATGCAGTTTCAAGCTGTATTGCACTACAGGAATCAACGCAGAGCTAACCAAGTTAAAATAGGGCACGTTTTGCTCCCATGTTGAAATATTTCCAAGTGCAGTGTAAAAGTTAATGTGTCGAGTGACTGTGGTTGTTTAAAATCACGAAGCTTTAAAAGACAATGGTTTAAATTACATTTTAAAAGAACAGCTTTAGCAAGGAGGAGACTGAAAGATAACTTGCCTCGTTGAGAGGTTTTGCTTTAACTTCAGATTATTTTTGAAAACTACAAAATAGCTGTTTCTTAACCGATCTTTACGACGATCTACTACTCAATCCATTGTCAATAGACTATGATTATTGACTATGCTCAATGTAAAGCTTTTTTGTGACCACGATTGACAATATTATCCATTCAGTAGCTAGTTCCTTTGTTTACTGATAAAACATCTTACTTAAGATGTTCAAAACACGGCCCAGCCGTAAATTTTCGAGTCATTTTGATTTGATTTTATATTAGTTGAAACGTGTCCATAAAGTAAGCACTAAGCATTACAGAAGTGGTATTCGCTTTATGGAGGTTCTCTTTATTTGTTATGAGTGATTTTTGGCATCTTATCCTCACCACAGGATTGTTATTTCTTTCGGCTTTGTATGATGCTTCTTAGCTATCTCTTCCTTGTCTTGAGACGATTAAGCCTAAGGTCATTGTCAAGGCGCAGAACTTTCAACCTTCCAAAATGATTTGTTTACCTATGTATCTTCCATCATGTTCATTGCTCTCAGGAAATTGAAGATATCCTTCTCAATTCCATGAAACCATGCAGGAAATCTAACCAAACTGCCTTTGACACTTCCAACCATGGCAAGTTTCTTTGCGAACTTCGAATCTCATCCCACCACTTTCATCGCTAGAACTCCCCAGACTTAGACGTCTTCTGTCCTAGTAGCTTACGACTTGTTGTCCTTGAAAAACGTGATTAACCACTTTGATTTTAGCCTGTATTTTTCCATCCGCACTCCTTCTTTATTTACATGCGCCATTCAGGCTGTCCATGTATCCCATGCTAAAATGAAAAGGAAATTTAGTGCTTTAAAATTTAGTGCTATAAAATTTAGTGCTATAAAATCCTACGTGTTCAAGTCGATAGAGATCATCTTTTTACTTTATTTAGATTCATGTATGGTGGCAAGTTCCGCTTGAAAAAGGTCAAAATTTACCCTAAGGATAGTCCTCGGAAGCTGTCTGTAGGATCTTCCATCTTGACATTCAATTTCAGTGCCCCAGACAGTCACGAGATAGTTTGTCTATATGTGTGTTTCGCAGTTGTACTATTGATGCTATTTTTCAGTTGTCATTCAAACATGTCAAGAGAAACGAAATATCCTGATACTGTAGAACGTATTGTTGCTTGTAGTACTTTGGAGTACGAAGATTAATACCCATAGCAGACGAACATACAAACTTTATCTTACCGGTGAAGTTTTCTCTTAAATGACAAGTAGGAATTGGACTGCTTGTGTTTGTAGTTCATTGCTAACTCCTGATGACACTTGTGGTCCCCAGCAACTCGACATATTCTCAACAGTCTTATACCAGTAAAACCAGAAATGGTTTTGTGTAGGCGGATGCAAGAACAGAAGCTCTAGATTTCATTACAGCGAATTCCTGCTTCTACCACAATGTCATATTTCATTTCAAGCACTATATTGGTTTAAGTCTTGAGGATACCTTTTGGAGCATTTAAGTGTCATTAAAGAGTCCACGTGGTATATATTATCAACAAATCCATAAATGACAAGTTAGCCCCAGCATCCTGAAGGGTGTGGATGTTTTACAATTATTTGTCAGTCATGCGGTCTTTTAAACGATGGCGGTGATGACTCATTGCAAATCTTAAAATGCCTTGGTATAGCATAAAACCCGATTTTTAAGGAAACCTCAATTCAACCATAGTTAGCGAAAGAATTTTCCGTACTTTTTTAATCGTAATGTGTCGTTAGAACCTGAAACTTTGCGCTGGAGGATAACCGTTATTGCAAATATGCTTAGGTGTGTTGACGAAGCAAACCTTGAGGCTACACATCAATTTCCGATCGCCATTGCAATATTTTTTGTAAGTGCACGCATAGATTTGCTATGGCTGCATTCTGTACATAACATTCAAGCATTGATACAGAATATCAAGCTTTCTGTGCTGTGGCATTCCACTGGGTAATAATGGATCCAAACCTCTACTTTCATGAAATACGTTACAATATTGTGATCTACGAATAGTAATCGTTAGAGTTATTCAAAATGAGAAAAGTTATCAAATTACGAGCAGCAAGCTATAGTTTCAGGTGGTGACCGTACCCACCACCTGCTTCCCGAGAAAACGAAGCCGACCACTGTGCTGTCTAGATGTTTTGGGAGGTGAATTTGAAGTGTTTTCATTAATGACGGTAAATGTGAATAAAATTCATATAAAAATGCAATAAAGTGGGGGGAAAGTTTATTTGGCATTATCACCAATTCATACCAAGGGTAAGAAGCTCAGGCGCTTATTTAGAGAACGATGAACCCCAGACGATGCATGTTTAGCTTAAACCCAACTTTGCTGTTCTGCTAGTAATGGTGCCATGGCGCTAGTTTTGTTGGCAGATATGCTTTTAGAATATACAAATTTGCGACTACCGTTTCTGTAAGAAATATTTTATGATAGTTTCGATCCTGGCATATATAAATTGAACACTGAAAACAGCCACGTAGGCAGACATGAATACCAGTCAAATGGCAGCATTTTCCAAACACAGACATCTCCAGATATACAAAATCTCAAAGTAATCATAGCTTTGTAAACTAACTTTCCCAGATATAAAGCTGTCACTAGGCAATGCTAGCTTGCAGATTAAGAAGAGCCGAGTTGTTATAACGCTTCCGAAAATGTCACTTTTACTTACTTAAATATTTTACAGGACAGATCAATTTCTTGAGCTTGCGTTTGGAAAGCGTGTTCTGATTACTTGCGAGAAGGAATAAAGGGTTTATATTAACCTTCTTTCATGTATAATTTCATACCAAAAAGGCAATCGTTTCTTGTTTCACGTGTGGCGACAAAAATGATATTGAATCGCATATGATTTTTGTTGGGGGTTTTAGTTAATAGCAATGAAGGATGAATTGCTAAACCACTTCAGGGTTTTCTTGCTAGTGTAATTTACCAAGGGATAGTTTGGGTATTTTAACCGTGAAAGGGAAATCTACACTATTTTAATTTCATTCTATTCAAGTGATAACAGATATGTTTCGTTTCAATGACCTATGACATGAGAACGACAACATTTGGAAGTGATAAACAACAAGTGTGGAAATGAAGCCGACGTCGCTGTTATAATTTTGGAACACAATTTAACTTAAACAGGAGTTCATGTTTCCCTTGCATTTTTATAACTCTAGTATTGCCCCTGGCAGGGGAGTATTATTTTGTCTCTAGTTGGTAGAAAACGCGTTGATCGCTGTCTTCTTCAAAAGACTGGTTAGGATACAAATTTTTAGTGCAGTATTACTTTCTCATGGCATAACGCCAGCAAGAGATAAAGAAAGTCACTTTACATTGAAAGCACGAGATGATTGAATATGGTCTGGACGTATTGATGTCTAGCGAAGCTCATTTAGAGAAGAGGTGATATCAACTGGCATGTTACAGCTGTAGAATGCATGTAACAACATTATTTTTGTAAGATGTCTCCATTAGTTATTTACCACAAGGTCAGATTTTTGTGCATGAACTCCCCTTTGTCATGTGTAATCAGCTGTGTTTTCCTTGTGCAATGTAGCATGTTGTCATCAAGTACATATGCCATTTGAGTTCATCCAACGGCTTATGGGTATGTCAGTAAACCTTAATTCTCTTTTCATAATCTGAAAAATTTGTAACAAAATTGCCTCAGTCTGTCTTCAGTTTTTTAAGATCTCCACCAAAGATGCATTCTTGCACTTAGATTTGTATCCTCTCATGATATCAAGACATGTTCTGGAGATTCAATGGCATCCAAGCTTGTCTGAAGCATTCCACTTCATATTGCGAACCTCCATTAGTACGATTTTTTATGACGATCGTCAGTTTTTTCGCGGCACCGCTTGCACAAAGGAAAAATTTGTGATCACTGCATTGAAAATTCATCTGACGAAAACTGGAATTGTTTTCTACCTTTAGTCCGGTGCTCAGAGATTGTCGAATTGGAAACCGATAAGATTGTAGACTTTTCGCAGAGCGACTTTAGTTACCCACGAGAAATGTAGAATACCACTTATCAAAGGCTAAAGACTAGTTTGACCTTTCCTCTTACATCATTCATACTTAAATTAAATTTGTCGCGTCTTGCTACTCCACTAAACTATTGTTGAGTATGCACAGTAAAACGAGAGAAAGAAAGACGTCCTCCTTCATAGCTTCTGCTCACAACTGAATTGTCAAATCCACAGATTAATATAAGGTATTTAGATGTACGAATCATACGATTGATTATGATACACCTACTACAGATCATATGCGCTACCCACGCGTCCCATGAATGTTTCCTAAGATAAACATCCCATGGTATTCCATCCCATGCCTTGTACCAACTATGTTGTCGACGCGAAATCTTTGACAATCGTCAAAAAAATCTAGTGGAGATTCGCCTATATAGAAGGTTACGAACCACAGCATAAAAGGCAAGACCTACCTGCTCATGTGTAGATTTAGCAGCAAATACATTTATAATGCGGGGTTCTGAGCACCTCCCGAAGGGAAGCCGTGCCCTAAGTAAATGGTTTACGAAGACATCATTAGAGTATGTGCTCTGTAAGAGACACACAAAGGGGAGTCGAAGTCGTAACACTAATGTAGTGGACTCATGACCTACCGTTAAACCAAAGTACTATTCTGACAATAGTTTGGTGAGTGTCCGTGATTAGAAAGGTGACTATTGCCACTGGGAATGGAACACACTGTATGAAATATATTGTTGATAGGTTGGAATGCACATGTTTGTGCTATGTTGACATTCTTAATGAGCGCTGCTGCAGATATGTACCTCTGTCTGTAATTTCCGGGGTATAATAGATTTTGTTGTGCTTTCCACGTGTTGTTGCTAGCTCTATAGTTGACTACTGTACAACAGTAACAGTGAGCAACGTTTGAAGTCTTTGATATAGAAGAACTGATATAGCCGTGGGAAGGGAAGACACAGTAATTTGCCTGATGCATATGATATCTGCTTCCGGGACACAAATGTACACAGTCAGAAATATGTTTGTACAGGTTTATGTATCAAATCATTTTATTTGGAGTTTCAAATCATGCAATTGGAAGTCTCAAATAAGATAACTAGAAGTCTCAAAGCAAGTAATTAAAGCTCTCAAATCAGATAAGTAGAAATTTCAAATCAGAGAAATAAGAGTCTCAAATCTGGTAATAGAATAAACAAATAGGATAAATAGAAGTCTCAAGTCAAATAAATGGGAGTCTCAAATCAGAAAAATTGGAATTCAAATCAGATAAACAAGAGTCTCAAATCAGATAAACAGGAGTCTCAAATGGGTTAAACAGGATTCTCAAATGGGGTAAACAGGGGTCTCAATTCAGAGAAACATGAATCTCGATTGAGGTAAATACGAGTCTCAAAACCGAGAAATAGGAGTCTCAAATTAGGTACACAGGAGTCTCAAATCAGAGAAATAAGAGTCTCAAGTAGGATAAATAAGAGTCTTAAATTAGAGAAACAGGAGTTTCAAACCAGCTAAACTTGAATATTATAGAATAAGTCGCGTCAGTTTTTAAAACTTTCCTATAAAGTGTTTTGCTATAATGTGATTTTTTGCAATATGAAATTGGAATAAGATGTTTGTGCACGAAAGTACAAATTTATTTTTTGTACGTAAATACGTTAAAATTATAACGGTTGGTAGCCGTTCATGTTTCTTTATGTATCATATGCTAGTCACTAACCATGAATATTCTTTTTTCCCAGAGTCATCAGATATTAAACAAGACGAGTCACGATGTGCAACCGAGGCTGTGGCACAGAAACAGAAGAAGAAGCCTCGCATCCTATTTTCCCAGTCTCAAGTCATGGAACTAGAAAGACGGTTCAAACAGCAAAAATACCTCTCAGCATCAGAACGAGACCAGCTTGCAAATAAACTAGGTCTTACCCCAACACAAGTAAAAATTTGGTTTCAAAACAAGAGGTATAAATGTAAGAAGCAAAGTTTAGAATCTCGGAATCGATATGATTGGCTGAACTTTGGATCACCAAGACAAGTCCCTGTCCCAATACTTATTCGAAATGGCCAGTCATCATGCATGTCCAGGTACTGCACACCTACTTCTCCTCCTATTTACCCCAATTCAACCACAGACGCTAACTTTGGATATTACGAGCCGTATTCACCATACAATAACTATAATTATGGACATACCAGCTACACATCGCCGTATTTCTATAATTATAAATATTAGCGGATTGTTGTGTTGGATTTCAAGAGAGCTTTAACAACAAAAGATGATATATATTTATGATATTCGAAGTTTATATGGTGTGCCATATATTTTTGCCATAAACCAGGTTTCAAGCAGTCAATAACCTGGACTGTGGAAATTCAGACGCTCAGATACGCACGTAACCTTAAGGATCCTAGGCTGGAGCTATGGGCTGAAAACCGAGCTACTTACTGTTATTTGTAAGTGTATCTCACGGGATACAAAGCTAAGCCAGGAAAGCAGGGGACTCTTTAAATGCCAAACTTGAGATGATATCATTTCAGTATACAATGGAAAAAGCCAAGCTTTTTTTCCCTTAGTGTGTTATGACCTAAGCATGTCATGATGACCTTTCCTCCTCTTTAGGTGACCCTGATATGATATTCTGATCTTAAAAGTCGTAAAATTGTTAATGTTTTTCAGGAATACTTCCATGGTTTCAGTTCGTGTAGTAGAAATCGGCGTCAAATGATTAACGAAATTTATCAAATCCAAAGCCTAGCCCACAAGTATGCTATATTGTACTGTGGAATACCAGAGTTAGGAACAGATTTCTGCTATATTATTTCCATATTCTGCAAGAATGCCTGGTAGTGTAGCCAATCTTTTTGAAATTTGAGGCTCACAAAAACTTCTACCTGGAAGTTCTTGATTTGTTATTATTATTGTTTTATCTTGTGTGCACTACCGAAAAAAGGGAGAAAGGGCAGTTGTCCAACGCCGTTTGCTTTTAAACGAGTCCAATCTGAAAACTTGTGCATCATTATTTGGAAAGACACTCTTCCTCGCGTGTTACTGGACGTGACTGGGAACGACATGCACATCAGCCAAGGTGTTTTATAGATATTAAGTGAATATTTTTGTGGTGACTCCTGTGATCCATTTTTCACATGCAGTACAAACAGAAGAAACAAATCAAAATTCTAAAAGCGCTCCTCCACTAGACAATTTATGTGACGATCGTCATAAACATTCGCAACAATTTTGGTCACGATATTTTTCAAACAAAATGTTTGGGTTGTTTCTGTAATGTGATTGGCTTGTATTTGGACAATTGCCAAGAGCACATGGAAAAGTTAAAACAGTATTCTTCGTGTGCTTGGTGATAGTGCAGATTTAACATTTAAAAATAACCCTAATACACAGCTTGAAAAATGTCGTTAGAAAACTTGTTGGGAATTTTTATGACAACCCTTCACAAAAATCTTCTAGTGGAGATGCTATTTAATGCATGGCTAACGGATGTGCCATCCACAGTGAGAGCTCTGCTAAAATGAGACTCAAATTACGTATGAAGTAGGTTTTTTCGATTTTGTTTATTTTTTTAGAACGTTGATGTGCGAACATCTATGAGCCCTAGTACAATAGCAACTGCGATAGCCACCTTTGAAGTATATATATAAGCAGTGCAACATCAATAAATCTGACACAATTTTTTAACAAATCAAGTTGAAGGGATCCGATTTTCTTTCCGTGTTTAGTGTTGATTCGGTTGCTTTTTATCTACAGTATCCTATTATGCGCAGTAAAATAAAACTTTTAAGTGTGACCCCCGTTTGCAAAAGACGTACGTCCCAGTCTTCCTTCCATCATACATAGTATGTCAAAGCTCCACTTAAAGGCATATCTAGCAAAATGCATTCATTATCTTACCAAACAACGGTTCACTTTGTGTTACTGTGATCAGTATTACCTTCGGTTAATTGTTTTATCACAGCTCTTTGATGGTAACCGTCCCTTTACTTTTTTGAATGATTACAACTTCCTTGTGCATGATTCTCATGTTGCTAGAATGTGAACAGGCGTCTTTGTCACTTAGACACCGTTTTAAGTTGGCCTAAGTGGAATTGCCTTTTACATATGTTTTTAAAGCTATATTTAGCTAGTTAGCTGATGATGTTGATAAGCACACATCCGGCATTAAATTTCGAAGGTACCCACAAGTACAATATTTTGATTCGACGTTCTCCTGTGTTTTGCTGACTGTTGATATGTTTACAGTTTTAAATCCTTAATTTCAAAGTGTCGAGGAGACCAGACCAAAAATTGTCCATGACGGTCAGCGTTTGAAACGGAAATCTACTTTGCAAAATAGTATGTGCCAAATTTTTAAAGAATCATGTAGATATGGGTTCACAATTTTATAGATGAAAACATCTTACTATTGACAGGATCACCTCTAGCATCCATGGCCACAAATACGTCCATAAGTCAAACATTCACTTGTTCTTAGTAATTGTTAGACATATGAAAACAAACTCTTTGCTCACTCTTACGTCGTCAGGGTGTCACATAACCGGCGAACTTGTCTTTTTCTCTTTACAAGACATGCTACGTGGGCAGATTTTTAATAACATAAAATGATTCTTTAACCCCATTATTTCTTGAGAAGGTAATAAGGAAACTGCTGCCTTGTAAAACGGGGAGCTATATAGTGAATGCTCAGTAAAGACTTCATAGCATTGAAAATAAGAAACTATAAGTTAAAAAGCATCATTTTGTTCTATGGTATTAACTGCAAGATTTGTTTTGTTATGTAAAGAAAGCAAGCATGCATCTGTTTGTAATTGTGTTGGTTACAAGAATGAAAGGATTCAACGTTGTATGCGTAAAGGTTACGGGTAAAGGTTATGACATGTAAAGACAGTGGCTTGTAAATATGATGTTGTTGCTGTCTAATTACTGTAACATACCTTTTAGACAAGTGAAAACAAGTGATTATATGCAACATTGATTGTAGCTATTGCATCGAATTTTGATATTTCTGATTATTGTTTGTGTTGGTTGTTCTGTCTATCCTAATTCTGTACTTGAGCTAATTTTCTCGCAGCCTGAACTGCGTTAAAGCGCCGGCGCTTATTTGCAAATATTCAGATTTTATTGCTTTGAAACTCAACGCAATATTCTTGTATTCTTTCCTCTAACCCTTTCCTTTTCCTCCAATCATTTTCCTTTTCCTCCCATCCTTTTATTCCCACCCCTTTCTCTTTCACTTATTTTTTTATCATACTCCTACCCTTTTCTCTTTTCTTCTCCCTTATTTTCTCTATCTCTCTTCGATTATCTCTTCCCCTCCTTTTAATCTTCTATTTCTTCTCTATTCTTTTCCTCTTCTTTATTTTTTCCTCTTCCCTCTTTCCACTACTTCCCTTTGAGTTCTCTTACCCTTTCGTCTTGAGTGAGGAAAGAAAGCAAGTAACGATGGTAGTAAAACAATAAATATCCCTGTCCGTCTGCTAAATGTGAGCATTTTTCAAAGTTTGAATTGATTAAAATAGTCTTCCAAACTGCCTTTCTTCTTCTCTGCGAACTTTGTCAAATTGAAGCTTACTGTATAGAGCATTTTTGCTAGCTTGAGTCTGACTGAGAAATTCTAAGTGAACTGCAGCATCGTCAACATGACCCGTTCTTTTATATCACGGTAATGTGTACGTGATTACATGAATACTGCTTAGCTAAACTTAGAATATGCAACTTATAGAAAAACATCCACAGTTAGGGACAGAAGTACACCATCCCGCTGAACAGGATCCAGTGGCCAAACTCATTGCCAATGTGATATGTAGAAGAGGAAACTTTGTCCTGGCAATCACATCTATACTCGTGAAAGTAAGGACGAATGTGAAACACTTTGAAGACACGAATGTACATATCTTGAGTCAGTAATGGTAGTAGTCACTCCCAAGAGCAAGCAGTGAATGGTAAGTAGGAAAATGAAGAAGAACCAACTATAAGACACTATCCTCCCTCTCCCTTCTTCAGGCCAGGTTTTGTTTTTTTTACCATCTGGATACGCAATGCCAACGCTTCACCTCTATTCCTTGACATTAACATCTGACAGTCTTCCATACCGAATCCCCATGCCCGCTTTAGTTTGTTAACATCTGGTTAATCCACAGACTAAACTGAATGCTTCCGAGGAAACATAAACATTCAAACACCTCAAGTCCGAGTTTTAACCATTTCATAACTTGACTTTATCTAATCATTGGGGGGTCACGAGCACCCTTAAATGGAAATCTGCTTTCAATTTTGCTGGTTCTCACTTTTGGTAAGAGCACTCCCTATTGTCAAGCGTAATTCGAATTTTCAAATGGACCTGTTGACACAAAGGAGTTGTGGTTGCCCTGCAACCTACGTCAGGTCATACGAACAATAGGCTGTCTGTTGAGCTGAGAGTAGTATGTGCAAGTTGCTGGTAAGGTTCATCGCCGATTCTACTGCATATGCTTGCGCAACATCATACTTGAACAAAGTTTTGGTTCGATCTCAAGGTGGCTTTGGAATTCGTTAGTTAGTCGAGGGGACTCACAAAATGGCTTTGGAATCCGTTAGTTTATTTTCGGGAGAGAGTCTCAACTCTCGAGAGAAGTTTACTTGGTTTAGAGTGGACGTCAATCGTTTGGCAAGAACATGTGTTATTTATGGCTAGTATTCCAATCTCTTTCTGGTCATGGAAGCTGAAGAAGTTTTTCTAATTCTAATTATCGGAAACAGGCTGGTTTGAAGGTGTTTTTCTGCAATAAATTTTGACCCAAATATCACCGGCCTGAAAATTTTGCTTTTTTCTAGTAAAACTAGGCGGTATTTTGTAAAATTTCCAAAGTGGGTACCTTTTCTTGCTTTGGTATGTTGTACAACCAACCATGCAACAATTTACGACCATACCTGTAACAACTTTAGCTGTTTGCTCTGTTTTTGATGCCTGCAAAAAAAAATACTTGTACCGGCAATGATCATACCCCATAAGTTTTGGAAATCAGTGATCCTTAACATGGTCTTCTGTTCTCTCTTGGGTTGCCTCCCAAGAACCAATTTACAACTGAACACAATTTAATTTGAATCTATAAAATACGTAGAGTGACTCATTTAATACGTATACATTAACAATGTATCAAGATTATCCGAGATTTCAGCACAACTCAAAATCAAAGTTGGATCGGCCCCGACCCCACTTGGTAGAATCGACCTGACTTGTTTTACATAAGTGGACACCTAGCACGACTAAAACCAATACCTACCTGTCAAAGGCGGAGTAACCACTAGATGAGCAAAATGGCGCACGTACACTGGCAAGCTGATAGGCGACACCTGGGTTAGATGCATACAGAAACATTTGTATGGATTTACAAAATCAAGAAATCGTACCAGACATGTTGAGCCCTAGGTTAACAGTGGCTATGACCCGTCCCGTCCCCCAGTGCAGAGCTACAGGTCGGAGTGGCTACTGTGACACAATCTCGGCAGCCTGTTAAGGAAAAATTATCGGTTGGCACCTGGAACATAAGAACTTTAAGACCTGTAGGAAAAGTAGAAGCATTAGAATATGTATGAGATAGAAAGGTACACATGAAACATCATTAGACTAACTGAAATGCACTGGGGGGCGGAGGTGAAGCTGTGACTAATAGTGGCCATAAAGTATTCAATTCTGGAGAGGCCCAAAAACATAAGACAGGTATTGGCTTTATTATGCACAAAGGAACTACACTAACAGCGCTGAGGTGTAAAGCCATTAACAACTGAATTCTTCGAATAAGGTTAAGTGTATTAGTAAGAAACCTCTCTATTGTCCAGATTTATCCTCTTACTTCGGACAAGATTGACACTTCTATCATCAAATATAGGACAAATACCAGGATAAATACCAAAAAAGACATTCAAATACTGATGAAAGACTTCAGTGCAGAATTTGATATGACCAATGGCGAGATACAGTTGGTAAGTCTGATTTGGGTAGCACAAACGAAGTAAGACTCCAGTTTTCGGAGACCTTTGCAATATGGTTGTAGCTAACACCAAATTGAAAAACATAGAAAGTCACTTGGACAATGCTGGATGATATGAACAAAAATCAATTAAGTTTATTCCAATTAAAATATTGTGCACGTTGTGTTGACGGACAGAGAAAAACAGAAGTCTTCCGGGAGCCGACATTGGCAGCGGCCAACGTGGCCATCGATAGGGGGGAAGGGGGCAAGTTGCCCCAGGGTCTCAAGGTCTAAAAGAAGCAAAATTTTCGTTCAAATTGCGTTTTACGTGTATCAAACGAATCTAACTTTAAAAAGCAGGTCATTGTGTTATAAAAACAGCATGATTTGGAAAAGATGTTTTTGATAGCAAAACAATGTAACATTTTTTGGAGAAGAAATCGCCAAGAGACAAAGACTGTCATGCCATCACATACGTGTAAAAATTGTGATGTTAAATGCTAACAACCGCATAGTGCCGTCAATCTCTACATACTTAACTCGGTATAGCTGGTCTTTGCTGTTCTGTTTAATTGTGAGCCAGTGTTGCATCTAAACGAATCTCGAAAATATAGAAAAAGTTTTAATAAAGAAAAAGTTTTAATCTGGAGTCGTCAAGCAGAAAGAAGAGTAAAGGCAAATGGAAAATGAGTCGAAAGGAAAAACGAATTTTGAGCAGCTTAGTTGGAAGAAAAGTACTTAGATCAAGATATCAGAAAGGTAAGACTGGCTATTACTGCCTTTGAGTGATGCAGAAATGTCGGATGCTCCAGACAAGTAAAGTGAGAATTAGAAAAAGGTAACAGTTAAGATGGAAAATCAGAAGAACGGATGAATACTTGCTATGTATGGAAGTAATACGTTGAATAATTATAAACCAAACACAAATACATTGGCTTGAGGAAAATGAAGAAAAATCTGTCCCAAGGCCTGAACGCCAGGAAACAGTTTTTGCGCCGAGAAATGATGTCAAAAGGTAGGCTGTCAAGTCATACGATCTTTTAGAGTGAGGACAAGTTTATTCAGAAATAATCAACAAGGACTACACCACAAATTTATGACTTTAAAAAGGCTTTCAATAGGGTTTGGCGCGAGGCTCTCTGGGCCAGTATGAACAAGCCTAACATATCTGTTCACATTGTAGACCTAATTACACTACTGTATGACCAAAGCAGTTGTGCAGTTATGAACAACAGTAGTTTGTGGTAATGGTTTAAGACTTTTTTGGGGGTGCTTTAAGGTTGCTTATTATTACCAGGGTTATTCAATATCATCCTGGAGCAGATTAATGTGGATGCGTTTGAAAATTTGTTTGGAAGAGTCAAAATAGGTGGAAGAATATTATCAAACCTTAGATTAGCTGATGATTTTGCCTTGATTGCTGGAAGCAAAAAAGGACAGTCCCACAAACCAGTTAAATTCTACAGTAGTTAGATATGGAATTGAAGTTAGCAATATATGGAGCAAGGTCATGACAACTGGAGAAGAAACGCAAGAGGACAGTAATATCAAGGTCCAAATAAATAGAATAGAATTGGAAGCAGTAAATAAGTTCAACTATCTTAGCTCAATAATTAATACTGAGGCAACATAACAGCATTTGAAATGAGGTACTATCTTACAATGGTCAATATTCCCTGGAAAATCACCACTTTAGTGAATATGTGCTGAATGAATTTGAAAGACTAGTAGGAACGAAACAGAAACAACAAGAAGGAAGCTACAATGGTTTGGCCACATATTCAGAAGGAAAGGAAATGAAGAAAACATCATAATGAGTGGCGAAGTGAAATCATGAGAAGAAAAGGGAAACCCAGAAACAACAGGGTAGCTTATTTGAAAGCGTAGATAAAGAAATATGTCGAGGATGGCATTAGAGAAGGGGAACAGCGTGGAGGTCAAATGTGAAGAAATACCAGTGCTCCAACAATCAGACATGATTACGAGAAAAACCTAGCCTGAACTAAACTTCTCCTTTGCAACTGAACCCTCCGCAATTGATATTAGGGACCACATACTTAGTAAGAATAATAACCTAATAGGAGGGCGTCCATAATGCGCTTGGGATGCAGTAGTGGTAAAATTGACTATATCCTCAGTTGGTTACTTTATTTCTACACACATTGTCTTCATGAAGAAATGGTTTCCATTTGGACCTTTCTATTTCGTATGGTAGGTCAACTTTCAATTAAGCTGTCTAAGGTCACTATCCCACTGCATATAACCACTAAAGCCTGTTAAGGGTAATCAAGGAAATAATTTTCTAAGCACTACGCGAGGGACACAGAAGAATTAGCTGCCGAGTTTGTGCTCTGGATGCATTTGGATTCAATTAAGACCACAAGAAAGAATGGCGACTAGGATTATGGGTGTCCTGAAAGGTAACACGCGGCTACATGAATGGAACAGTCGGCCAGTAAGCCGAACAAGGATAAGTAATGACTGGACTCTCGTTATTTGTGCCCGAGCAGGATATTGAGTATAGAAGAGTAGCATAAAGGAATTATATAGAGAGACAAACACGAATACTGAGATAAATACTGATACAATCAGCTAATATGATAATTCGCACGTACCTTGCACATAAAATGTACACATTCAGATTGCCGAAGACTTATCAACGAATGACCCTACAACGTGATATTAAAATTTGTATCAAGATCTTCTTCACGATGTGATACTTTCACTGCAGAAGGCTACAACTTTTGGAAATTTCCAAGCCCTAACCCTACACTGAGAGAATCGGCGGCTACAAAATAGCTATTTTTACGACTTCAGTATTCCAACTGACAATAATAACTGTGGTAGATGGAAAGGTTAAAATGTTTGAAAAGAGTCTTACAACCTTTTTTCAGGGAAGGCTTGATAGATCATGCAATATAACGAACTTTACTTAATTTAATACAACAAAGCTTAGATGACGATACAATCACGCCACAGAAATCAGCAATCATCACCGTCAAGGTCGCAATGGAAAGGGTCATCTGATTCAAATTTAGATTGGTGTTTTCAAATGGCAGTGGAGCTAGCCATAATCTATTGATGAAAGTCATGGAACTTCAAGAAGGCATAAGAGAGGAAAATGAATGTTTCAATGAAGATGAAAATGCTCAGATGGGCATGTGATCATACCAGGGTGGATAGGATAAGGTATACAACAATCCGTGAGAAAAAGAAAGTGACAGAAGTGCATAGGATAGTTCACGGCTGAGGTGGTATGGACACTTGCTCCAACGAGAAGAAACCACATTACAAGGAGAGCTATGGCTACGGTAGTGGAAGAAAGGAATAGACTAGGAAGACCACGGAAAGTTTGGATGGACTGCGTGAAAGGCGACCTTGTAAAAAGGAGCTTAGAAGAAAGTACGTGAAAGACTGACAGTACTGGAGAGCTATGACTAAAAATGACGAGTCTGCTTGAAGTGGTAAAAGTCAAGGTTAAAAGAAGAATTTGCTCCGATCATTTTGACAACACCTACCATCGCCCTTCCTCTTGTCTACCTTGGTCATATTAGAATTCAATGGTAAATTAGCTGGTCTACTTTTACTTAAACCAGCGCTGATGCAGAAAAAGATTGTTTGCATCCTCCAAAAAAGTTACCTTTGCCAAACCTTATTTTCTCTGTTTTCACTCTACAGAAATGGTTTTATCAGTGTAATATTCTCCAGTAGGTTACTCTGCACCTATAGCACATGATCATCATGGAGGTCAATTCTTACATTATCTTGTCAGAATCCCCCTACGATTAGAAAGCTTTAGGTTTAATTACCTTGAAATTTTTCTACTCAATGTAATATCTTGATCTCATTTGAGCTTACGTCAGTATTTCAGTAGTGCTCGTCGGTAGCATATTCCATTAAATTACAAAAAACCATTATAAGTTGCCGTAATCTGACCAAAAAGCTGAATTTGTCCTCAAGAATACACTTGTCACCAAGTCCTATCAACGTTTAGTTTCCTTTACAAATGCTAACTTTAGCAGAGCAGGCCTCAGTCACGTGGCTGCAGGGGTCACGGGGGGCAGTACCCGTCGAAGCGCAGATGCTGACCACAATTCGCCCCTTGGCGCCAATTACTACAAATGATATTTTCAAATTTACCAAAATTATACGAATGTCAACCAGGATAAAAATAATTATTTGGGAAGGAATGCAAGAAAATTTTGGAACCAATTTAGAAACCTGACTATTGGCATAATGTTTCACTTCACTCTCGAGTGTAATGGGTAGAGATTGGGGGTCACACAATAGAGAAGGATGGTGTTTAAAGAGGTGTTTTAACTCTTTTTCATAAGAAACCAGTTTATAAGGAACCTACATGTAGAAGGCTAAAAACTTTAAAGAACTTATATCACTAAAGCTAAAATCTTTAAAGAAAGTAGTTTCCAGTTTTGCTGTCCATAATAGTCATTGCTTCACTGTCTATTAAGTGCAAAACACCCATCAGTTCATTCAGTAGAAATAGAGAACTATTAAAGTACTTTTTGAACTACTATTTGATCGACAGAGATTTCATCATGAATTTTAGAAGTTAGACCTTAAGCAAAGTACTTTACGAAAACGTGTGTGGCTTCCTTTTAACATAAAACTAAACTGTGATATGAGGCATATAGAGGCCAAACTCAGAAAGGGACCCAATCTCGTGTTTATCTATATTTATTCATTTGTATTATTTGTGACAACAGAAATGATTGCAGTGTTAAGTAAATGTCTTGGTAATTTAAACGTGAAGAGATAACCTCAATTCAGAAGATTATTTTGCCTAGGATTGCTGAAACCTTATCCTCATGCGGGAATGGGTCGAGGAGGGTACACACATATAACTAGAATAGAAATGCTCAGGATAGAGTGCAAAATGTAAACAAAAAAGTTATTTTAAGGATGAAAATTGACCCCAAATATACTTTCTTAAACTTATTGGCTTAAGATCTGATAGCTTTGATTAGAAAACAAACAAGATTATCAACTATAATGAAGCAGTTTGCGATCTTTGTTCACAACTATTGTCCGGTTTTGTCTTTCTTTAGTAATCAGATCTTTTTATGACTTCATATTCTCTGGTACTTTAGTTGTGGCAAGACAGTTAAAATCTTAAACAAAAATTTAAACATCGTCGGTAGTCGCAATTATGATATTATTGCTGTTTAACTATTGCATAGCCTTAACTTTATCCAAATATTTTATCCGAATAGTTTGAATGATTTCATATACACAGCAGAAATAGGCACCTTATTAAAACAAATCCAGAAATAATTACTGTAGTCCAGGGCGCCTCGACAGGGTAGGCCCTCTTCCTACTTTTTAAGGAACTACTCTACTCCCTAATACCAAGAACCTGCTTTTAGTAGAAGTGTTATTTTTTCTCAGCTACAAATTCCATCTCAGCAAAGGAGAGTGTTTGTAATAGTAGCAGCAGCATGAGACCTCCCCAAAGTGAGACAGGCACGTTTAAACAATAAGAGGCTTTGTTCTTCAGTAATCCGAATTCTGACTAAAAGTAAAGGACGTGCTATTAAGACTTTGAATCTTTATACCTGGATTTAAACCATTTCAACAAGCAAGGGCATTGCTGTCATCATCTCCGTCTAAAAATGCCTTCAACATCTCAACGATAATGCATCCCATCTCAGAAACATGATCTGTACAGTTAGGGCCAAAGTAAGTACAATTCTTATCAATGTATGCAACTATAACTGTCTACGGGAGATTTCTATCAAAAGCATAATCTCAGAGGTGCTCTTTCAGTTATTTTTTGGATTACAGAAGATACACAAACACGATTTACCAATGCACTCCAATATAGCATACTGTTAGAGTTCCTTTACATTTTCTGTCAGTATACTTAGGCTATGAACATACTCAAAGCCAAAGACACGTCAATATAAAAACTCGGCTGACTTGGTGAGGTTTATTGAATAACAAAGGCTCAACGTAGGACCAATAATGGACTCCTTAATGTTACATTGTTGTATACCAGGGTACAAATTAAAAACCTGATGTACGTCATAAAAAGCTGCATTTAGAAATGACACCACCACATTATCAAGAAATTAACTGAAAACGCCAGATATCATCAAACTATTGCGCTCACCGTTTTTGACAAAATTGCTTTTCTTTCTACAATTATATTTACACACAGAGGAATGGTGTCCAGTAGCGGACTCCAGCACTGTCTGCTATTAACGAGATATTTACGGATGCGTTCAAATTTCGCCTCCAAAAAGGTGAGTGAACTGTAACTGGTATGCATTATTTTAAAAAGCCTAGTCTCTGCTGTGAATTATTACTTTAAATCCTTCAGTCTAGCAGAAAACACTACATTAAACGATACGTCTTTTCACCACCTGAACATAGCCCGAGCAAAAACGCATTTATTTTCACAAATTATTTAAATTTCATTAGTCGCTTTTATTTTACAACACCGATGGTGATGTATCTTTTTTGTAAAGTTTTATTTCCGAACGTTATCTCTTGTTCCCCTCTGCCAAATTTGCCGATTTTGAATCTTATCTACTACATGTATCACAGATATCGAATGATGAATATATTTCAAACATTTTGTTTCTTTTGATGGCTTACTTGCACTTTGCTAAATCCATATTTCTGGTTCATGCCAGGTTGTAAGTCCAGCACAATGTTACAGTTAGGAATCCTGGTCGTTACCATTTGCAACAGTTGACGAGTTTTATCATTCTCATCGGTTCCTCATTAACTTATAATCTTCACTCAATCTACTTTGCGGCCCACCAGGCTTAAACGATTTAACGAGCTAATAATAGCTGCAAGGTAAAAAAACTGCCATCTCAAGTCACGAAAGGCTAGTTCCCTTACTAAAAACATAATCTATTGTAGTACGCGACCGATACTGGTATCATAATATAACCACGAAGATATTTTACGAAAGAAGGTTTTTGGCAGACGAATGTCTAAAGAGAAATTTTAGGCACCAGTTCACCTCGAATTTGCAAGAGACCAAACTGAAGGGCGTACCCAGTTGGTCCATGAAATCCTGGCAGATTGACGTGGGAATGCGGTATTACACACAAGCAGAATGACATTTTAATCCGGAAAAGGAGGAGTCCTTATGTCAACTCGTGTTTGAAATTGGCTTATTTTCATTTCAGGGAACGCCTTTTTGTACCAATTCGTAAAAGTAAAATGACTTACGGGAGTTAATTGACAAATGTAAAAAGTCTTTACACGAGTAGGAAAACCATTTCACTTAAATAATATTATATTGTATTGTCCTGTGCCGTGTGGTGGGTAAGAGGAACGCTACCATTGGGTGACACTGTAATCGTGAAGTGCTTCCTAACATGTGGAGAATAAAAGTGCAAGGCATTATTACAAGGCATCTGAAGAAACATCGCTCCTACTGTTTTCTATATTATTTCTTAAACTATTTTTAAACGAACCATGTCATCGAAAATTTCCTTGTAGTAACGTTGCAGTATCTTTATTTGAACACACAATAAGAAAACTATGAAGTATTGAAGTAAGACACGAGAACTCCGAACTCGAGAAAGTCATAAAGCTTTGAGTGGTGACAACTGCACGACATTAAAAGTCTAATTATATTAATAGCATTTGTGTGTATTCGTATGTTGCTATTATTAAAGATGATTATGAGGGGACTTTTACACATCTATTTCTGCCCATTGTTCGTACATCGAAGTCAAAATGTGACATAGTAGATAGACAAATCGTGATATGTAGAGACGAATTGCAATCCAAACAGTGGATGACGAACAGAGAAGAACATGGCCACCTTTCTTCATTGATGAACTTACTATTATCTCCCACCCAGATTACAAGCTGATACACGCATGCCCATGCCAATTTTATTCCATTGCTAAGGCCGTCCCTGTTAGCTCCACTACCTCAAAAATGTCATTAGCAGTATTGAAGAGGACGAAAATTTGGACGAGATCGAATATGTTCCAAGAAAGGTTAGAATCCCTGTTCGAAATGACCTTGGGAAAACATTTTGCTATCCCTAGATGTAAAGCATGTTACTGAATTGTTCGCTAAAACCCCAAATGAACTTCTAAAGGCTCTTTTATAACAATTTTGTCAAAATTTGTTGCATTCCACAGTTTTTGTAACTGCTTTAAATAACCTTTAAGAGACAACCTTAATGAATATAACTGAGAGGACTTTTGATGATAAAGTTTTTACTGACAATTTGCCGAAAAGATATCACTTTGGAATGTTTGAAATGAACCATGCTTCATAAAATGAAGTAAATATTTGGCCACTTTGAATTTGTTAAAGACAGAGATAAGACAAGCTTGTCAATAAGAACAGTTGGATAAGTAGTTAAACTTAAGACCTATATTGTTAAACATTATTGTCTTCTGTTCAGTTTAGTTGTGTTCAAAAAGGGAATCCATTTTACAGTGATTGCCCCATTTAAATGTCATGCTGTGCAGGCCTTCAAGATATCAATAGTCTGATTCGTAGAACATATCCCTTATCTTGCAAATTTAGCCAGAAATGATTAGTCAATTTCTTTCCATTTTCTTTTTTATATCTTGTTTAGCAAATTGTACTTTTTGTACTTCCACCCCCTACCATTGTTAAAATTCAAAGTCGTAAGAAATTTGCCAGACTTCCAATCTTCTCATAAGCTTGACATGTTTTTAAAAGGGGCGCTACTTCTCTTCCTCCCCCCTCCCCCCCGACCAAAAAGCCAGGCCACCACTATAGAGGAAGTAACTATGGGTAACTTTTAATGACTGTAATTCTAAAGTGGTAGGCAATGGGTTACAAACTAGCAACAGTAAATTTTTATTTTCATCAGTGCGATCAACACTCTTGCATGCACAAACTTGTATTGGACATATTAATAACTTTTAAGAAAAATCGACTTGATTTGTACAAAAGTAAACTGTCAATTGCGCCAAAGAGTTAGAGATAGGGGCTAGAATAAATAGCAGAAAAAATGGGATCTTGTTCAGGTAACGTTTAAGCAGTCTCTCTGAAATTGTTTATAAGCTTAAGAATACAGCTGAGGTACTTTCTCTTTTTCTACGTAAAAAATTTGCTAAATGTTTTCCATGATCATTTAATATTTAAACCTTTTGACACGCTTTCAAAAAGAAAATGACAACACAGCTATTTACGAAAAATTTATGACACATACAGTTCCTGCAATTACAAATCTATCCTGCCACGAACCCTTAACAAAGGTTCTACTGCCCTTTTTAAGTATACAAGGCCTACTACAAGGTACCAAGCACACTCCTGTAGGGTAAAAAGCTACAGCTGCTTAATACAGTTTAACCTTCCCCACTACAGAGGTGAAGATTTTGCAATGGTATGAATTTGTTACCTTTCAGAACATTAACTACAAGGTTAACTGGAAGGTTTAAAGTAAAATAACGTTGTGTACAGTACGTAATACTACACAATCGTCTTCTACAAAATTCGAAATGTGCAATGTTTACATCTACTTTTCTACTAACAGAATATATACTGTTCAGGTTTAGTGCGGAGCTTTATAACTGCTTCGGCGTTCAAAGCGATTTTTGGGCTTTGTTTCCGCTTTCTATTTCCTTAATTTTTTTAATGGATTTCTTCCTATACAGTTTCTCAGTTAATTTTGCTTTTATGTCGAGAATCTAGTGCCCTTTATGAAGAAATATTATGCTGTCTCAGCCTTGAATACGCTTGATAACTTTTCAATTTTTCCACTCTCCAGTATTGTACTTGCTCCCAACAATAAGTAAACTTTGATAATTTAAGGAAATAGCCCTTTTTTATTTATTTTATGGAATTCCAATAGGCTTGTAATATATTCCTCTTGCCGTCAATTCTAGCACTTCCTTTAAACTCCACCCATCTTCTCAATAACTGCTTCTGTTATAGTGGAACAAGCAATCTGACTTGGATTGGCAAATTGATGGACATAAATTCACAGCAACCCTGACTATAGTAAGAAATCTTCTAGAACTCCTGCCCTTTCCCAGCTATTCAGCCTGCTGCCTCTACTCCATTGTCAAACATGACACGGCTTTGGTTCTCCAACCAATCTCAAAATCACAAACCATTTTCTAAAATTGTTTTCCCTACTCCAGCTTTGTGATAATACGTTACTCTCATTAATGGAAAATGAAAACTTTCAATTACATTGGCATTCACTCCAACCTTACTTTGTCCATACTCCTTTTGAAACCTAGCCAATTTCTAGTCACTCTCTCCACGTTTACAATTTGTTACCTTATCTTTATTTTTACTGTTTCAACAAACAAACACATTCTCCTCGTCGGAAAAATATTTTTCCTACCTGTACCTTACACATATTTTCAAATCTCACTCAGTCTAAGGAAGTGCTTTTAAATGTATTTACAGGTAACTCGGCGTTAAGCAGGGTAGCAAGGATTTGTCTGACAATCTTTGATTTCCTTCAATACGTAGCAAACTTTAAATTGTCAACTGGCGAAAACGTGCACGACCAATAAAATCAAGTCTATACAAAAGTTCTATCGCTTTATAAGCTGTTCAATGGCAAAGGGAATGTGAAACAATTCTTTAGTAAATATTATACGAAAATTGATTTCAAAGTACATAATCTTTTTAATTCATTAAATGGTTGCACTGCAACACTTCTACAAACGAAAGCTGGAAAAAATTGGTTCCTTGGGCAAGGAAATATCTGGAACAGTGTCTATCTGAACATAAAAATTACCATTGCAATACTCTAGCGTTTATGTTTATTAAGTTGAAAGAAAAAATTTACAAATCAAAGCATCAAATGGTCGGTGGTTAGTCAACAGCATCTTTCTATATTAAAAGCTGGCCGCGCAAAATCTGAATGTCATCACTGGATTGTTGATAACGTGAACCATGGGAGAGACCAGAAAGTCATTGAAACTGTTCAAGACATCCTCACTATAGCCAATCTTGAAGTTCGTAGAAACAGATGTTGAATAACTAAAAGTATAAATTTGAGAAAGATCGTTGAATTTCTTAAACTAAATAAAGATATACCATGCTTCTGTCAGACATGGATAAATTCGTGTTGCCTTGCAAATAAACTTTGACAATCTCTACTGCCATTGTTTTGCTAAGAAATAGATCAGCTAACTGAATAATGAATATGAACTCAGATGGACATGATTTTCTGTCAATTTTGGTAAATGATGAAGACTATTTCGTTGATCTCTATAAAAAAGAATTGATTACATGGCGTCAATGCAACCAAGACCGTTTTTTCAAGTAAACCGGCTATGTTGACCTGATAATAAGTTGTGGCAGAGCATTTTTTAACAGTGTGACTACTGGGGAACTTTCCCCAGTAGGCCCAATGCTTTCCCCAGTAGTGAACACCA
>JANTCA010010291.1:10000-27617 GCA_024741275.1 Chironex yamaguchii | reverse complement strand
AACACTGAAACAATTGTTATGACGTAAATATTTAAACACAAGATTAACTGAACAATCATTTACCACCCTAGTGTTAAGTAAACAGTATGGGGAGAACCTTTACTGGAAAACTTCAATTGACGCAAATCAACGTAGGTCCATCAATACGAGAACACATAATACCCTGATCTAGACAAATGCAATATGCACGCAGGCACACCACGACTTAAAAAACAAGACTATTCTTAACACAAATATCGTATCACGAAGCAAGTATAAAACGGATATTCTGAAACGAAGCACATCCTTTCTTTACGTTTTTGCTAATGCTTTAATGACAACCTAAAATATGGAAGTGATGGGTGTCGAGTTCCATTATGACGATCAACAGTAAAGTAGTCTGTTCCTTTAAGAGAATTGTTTTAAAAATTTTGCCTGGAATTTCTTATGCCTTTGTATCATAACTAGCATACATAGAGGTAACTATGCTGGTTATAAGAAAGAACCCATTTGGTAACATTTGCTGCTTTTTTCTTTATGGACGTATCTGGTAAAGGTCGGTAAAATAAATTCTCTTAGCCTCTTTAAACTGACGGGTAATGTGGGAGATAAAGAACAGGTAACGGAATGAAAGAGGATTTATTAATATCTAAGATGTCCCAATGATAAACGATTGCATTAAACAATAAAGAAGTACTGACAGCCTTGCAAAAGGCAATGGACTTGAAAGATACGGTTTTCTTATTTATTCCAGATAAACCGCATGCACATACTGAGAAAGAAAACGAGACTATAAGCATAGCTTCTGGGGTACTTTGGAAATGATTCTAGCTGACTGATTGTTCCTTGTTCGTGCACGCTGGAAAGATAGAAGCAATGAGGTTAACACACTTGGATTAGACATCTAAAAGGGAAGGCCAGCAACAATATATTACGTCCTTCTTGATTTCGATGTTGACTCCATATCAATGTATTGAGCCAGGCCGATTGATGGCCAGCTGGACATGCTGTTAATCTGTTTGCAATTCCACATATGACACTTTTATTAGATAACCCGCAGAGTGGGCCATTCTAAAGTGTGCGATTGCAATGAATGCTTTCACGTCTTCAGTATCTTTACAGCACTTCAATATCTTGGTATGTATCCTAACTGAAATGTTGAGCTCTGCCACTCTCTTTGAAATTAAACATTGGTTACATTTTTTGCAAAAAGAGATAGGTTTCATTTAGTATTTTAATTCAGTTGACTTCAGTTATTGGTACAATTTTACAGTTTCCCTGATTTACCTCCAGTCAAAACCTTATAAACGAACCTCTTCTACCTCACAACCATTTTATAAAACTCCGGCCGTGATAACAAAAATTTCCAATCCAGAACAACTAAATATCCCAGATAAGGTCATATTTAGGGAAAAGCCAGCATTTTACGGACAGGTTTATGAAAGGTGCATTAATAATGCTTGGGAGTATTGTCCTGTTTAAGGCGAGGCTGTAAAGATATGGGTTAAACTAATAAAAAAAATATGTTAAGCGCACTCACCCTCTTTCATTCTAGCTACTGGTTTTCTTGACTATTATCAATACGTGCCCACAAATCTGGTATTAAATTATCTAAGTTATTTCCACTTTCATATCATTTTAGCTATTACGGCAGGCTAGGTTTGGATGAGCGAGCTAGGGGGGAGTTCCAGCGACATGGTAAGGCAACCACAATAAATATTTTATTATTTGTACAGTCATTTTAGATTTTACTTAAATCGCACTAGTTTTTCGTCATAGTTTTCTTAAAATATTTTGTCTGACGACCGTAACTAGAGCCATCTGGTCAAAACGCTGAATCTTGATATGAAATAACGTTTGCTGTGTGTAACAGTTGTCTGCCGATAACATTAGATAAGAAATCAATCACGCCTTCCGTTGCCAAGCTTTTCCCTAAGGCAGAAAGAGTGAAAAGTACGAATTATCTGATGGCACAAGTGAAGATGTTTTTGGAGCATTTTAAAAGGACGTGAGGTCACACAGATGGTCCAAACAAGTAGCAAAGAACAGTATTTCTCTTTTGACCATAAAAGATCAATAAAATAGGGTGTTGCAGAAACAGACCAGTACTTCAGTTTATGTATTCTGGCGAAATCCCAGTGAGGCATAATAGAATATTAATTCAAGGAAGAAATTAAAAATGAATTAAACATCTAAATTTAAGAATTTCAAAATGTAAGAAGATAACATAACTCGTCATTGTTTCCGTGTAAAATAGTATATGCCAAAGGTTTAGAGGAAACAATCGTGAGATGTTTAGAAAGTGATAATTTTTCCATTAGTTGTTTAAAGAAACAGTCGGTTGTAACAACTGTTGATCTGTTGTAATGTGCGACCTTTCTTATGGGGTGTTCTTTTCATCTCAAATATATAAATTAGCAACACACAATTACCTTGATATTGAAGTAGGTATTGGTGAAATCTTTTGCGACAATATATTTTCGTGGGGTTGGCTGTGGTTGGTGTACTGCAAAAGAGTAAAAAGGACACTTTGCCGTGCTTTTGGAGACGATAGTTACACAGCTTGGATTTCTTTGACATCCAATTTCTTTTTCACGAGATGGAACTAGTAGACGGAAACAGGCTGGGGAGTACATGAATATATCACTCCATTTCGCAGTCGCATAATATTGAGGAATATGTTTTAAAATGTATACAAATATTTATAGCTGCAGTAGTAGCCAACAAACAGAACAACATTAAAAACAGGTTTAAACCTACTGTTGTAGGTTTAAGGTTCATAGAAACTTTTTTATAACAACAGCAGGAAAATAGTTTAAGTTGCAATGATAGGAATCTTGAAATAGATGTAATAATCGACAAATTGAAGTGAAACTCTGCCTCCCAAGCGTCTGCCATCGCCAGCAGATAAAGTCCCTCCAGCCATGCGTTGTGTACAATTTCCTGGTTGATAAATCAGGAATTCGGTGTCTTTAATGTCTAAATTTTTATCATTGGTGCCATAAACCACGACGGCTTGTTTGGCACATTAAAGATAGTATGATTCACCTAGACAGTAACTAAAACAGACTAACAAAAAGACATCGTTCATGACACGGATCAGAAAGCGGCAATCTGAAATTACCCGTTCACGACTCATGTTATGTCTACATCGAGATTCAGGTCGGAGAAACATACAAGGAAGAATTGTTTGAGCAAAACAATGCTTGCCTTATTTTGTTGTCAACTTTCATGTCTTATCTGAAATTTTGTCGTGTAGATTAAAGAGCGTTTTACTAGCCTATAAAACGGAGGGCGGCAACGTGTGGATAGATAAATTGATTATAGTAAGGATATACTGAATAAAAGTATTGTTGCCCACGTATTTTATATTTCTGGTTTATGAACAAAACTTGTTCAATGGTATGCCATTTTTCACAGACCGATTTCAAGTAATAATACCTAATAAGAAGCATTTTTTGAAAAATGTAATTTTAAACACCAAGTACAAGTTAACAGTTGGGATGGTTTGAAATATAAAATTGCTGAAAATTTTTCTGTGTCTACTCAAATAAGGAGTTATTTTCTCCATTAGTGATCATATTGACTTAATTTACGAAGTCCTGCTGCCTAATACCTACAACTATTTTCTTTTACTGTCAGCATTTACAAAACGTATTTTTAATTTTTCCCACTTTTTGTTTACATGTCAGTTTGTTTTGTTTTATTTTTGCAAGTTATTTATTTTTCTTTTCAATAACCCTGGCATGTTGCGATAAACAACATAACTGAAATCAGAATGGCAGCCAATAAATCTTGCTTTATCTGGGAAAAACGTCTCTCTGTCCTAAATATCTCCTCACTCAGACTGGGTGCTACTGTTTGATGATTGATAAACAACACAAAGAACTGGAACTCTAGGGTAAAATGGAGTGCGAAAAAATCAATTATTCGTACTAGTTGTCCTCTTCAAGTATTTTGACATTCTCCTAACTCTTTGGTATCCTTTTTTAGCAAAGCATAAATGCTTAGGTTGAAGTGCCTTGGTTCTCATATAACAATAGAGAGCATAATGTCTAAGATAAGGTGGCAAGAGTTCATCATTTATTTTGTCGATATAGAAACACAATAGTTTGCAAACATTTGCCCTTAAGTGGGATAATAAAGTGGAGATAATGAGCTTGACTTCAATCGCAGAGTGAGTGACATTTGCTGCTTCTTCCATACCAGAGGTTATCCCTAAAACATACCGCAGGTGTCAAATCCCCTTACATGGGTGGATACCATGGTCCCTAATCCTAAATCAAACAACAAACTAGATCACGCACTCCACCAGTCATGACATGATTACCTTAATCGTCCTGGCTAAAATCATTTCATACTTATGCTACCCTACAGATATGACAGAACACTATATCAAGAGAACATCATCTCTCTACAATACCGTTGAGGACAATACTATCTTTACGTCACAAACAATACGTTGTGGCGTACACGTATACCATAGACCACGTTGTAAAAAGAGACAATTTCTTACACTTCACCTTTCATCACAGGTCCTACAGGCACTGTATACATTTTCTATAACTACGGAAGTACAACGATCAACTAAATACACATCATTAAGTACTCTGTGTAGTGAATAGCTCGGCAACAAATAAAAACTCACGATGTCAACTCTCTTCTTAACCAACTCTCTTTAAAACTCACTGAAATCTCCTTCCCGTGTACTCCTTGCAACTATTTAACACAATCTAGAACCCTTTTTGTACTATATGAAAGGATGCCTCAATGATCATTTTATGACCCAGGTTATGCTGTCTCACGTGATGCAGCACTACCAAACAACGCCTAAACAAATTTTAATTATTTTTGCTTACATTTACACTAATGAGTCATGTGTTTCGTATGTTATGATTACCAAACGTTTTTAGAAAAGTCCATAATAAGCAGTTTGTATCTAATTCTAATACAGACTATAATTCAATAACCAAATGTTTCTTTATGTTTGTGGGTGTAACGGAGCCCTCTCTCCTCCCTGGCACTTCCGTGAACACCTTGAAGACCTACGCCACCATCGTGATACACTTGTATCAACTAACTTCTGACAGCCACGATATCACCACCGATCAGTGCACCGTAGTTTGTCACAACACTAAAGTTCTGTACCAAAGATACACCAGAGAGAAACGGCTTAACCATAATTTAGTATCCCTTTAAATTCAAAGGCTTAACGTAAACTTCTACTTCTGTTAACATCCACATCTGCGCTTTTCATGCTCTCCGTTGATTCCTTTGCAATTAATTTTCTTCACCTTAGTCAATTATAATGCTTACAATATAATACCTAATACTTATTTCTGTGTTGAAGCAGTCCTGTCATCCACGCTTTCTTCCCTTTTTAAATTGTCCTTTATTTAGCTTACTTCTGTCGACACCTTGCTTGCATATAATTTTATTGATATATTTTGCCCTTATACTATCTACCTATCATTCTAATGAATGAATAAAGCCTTGAAGGTGGAAAATTCGCAGGTAATTATTCTTTTCTTCACAAGAGTAGCAATATTGCATAATTTTATATTTTTTGAAACAAAAGAGGAGCAGTTAACTTACTTCACATTTTTCTCTCAATCCGATAGTGTAGAAAACATGGCAGATAGTTTTGGCAGATGGGTGCTGTTTTAGGTCATTTGAGTGCAGGGACAACGTGGTTGACTTCCAACTATTATTTGGAGCCTCTAACATGATGATCCACTATCAATATAATAAAATGTAACATAAGACTATTGCTTGCGTTTGTAGTACACCCAGGCAAGTTTGAGTTACTAACCGTATGCCCCTGGAGAATGCCCAGAGAAATTTTGCACATTACACCACTGCCTGTTTCGCAACTGCAGCACTTCATCGACTGTGTTCATGTTCCAATTCAAATAAATTTACCACCAATCAGCTGCTGCCAGTGTTATGTGGTCATTATAACTGGATTTTTTCTTGTAACAAGTAAAAAAGGGCAATAAACAAGCTTCTCTTCTGCACTTGTAAGTATGCTAAAATTTTCCGACTGCTGAAAATTCATTGATTTATCCTGCAATGCTTCTCTGACATCAAAGCCATAGTTGCTGATTAAAGTTATATTGTAGGAAAACTAGTTATTGCAAAGAAGAGGTGATGTGAACAACAAAATTTTTGATGATATGTGATTTATTCTATTCTGCTTTATATTATTTGTCTTATCTGGTGCTCACAGATTGCATTGAGCGCTTTCCTGTGAAAAAGGACCTAGTAGTGTCGTAGATGCGCTTTAAAGCCAGGTTGAATGGCAATGTATTCAAAGGTTGAGAGCTGTGCTCAAATTGTTATGAAATCAGCATCTACTAAAATCAAGTCTGGAAAGAAATATCCTTTATTTAAAACATCTGCCACAAGGATAAAGAAAGCATTTTAAGGGACAGGAGCAGCTACTTAAAAAGGGCACATTTTCACAACATTTTCATAGCATAACTAACATTAGAATTATGATAAAATATTACGTCAAATATAATAGAATTCATACTGAATCATAAGAGAAACATAATGTAACATAACACTTTGGCACCCATAAAACGCTTGATCTAAAAGGTCTAGAATCCAGGTTGCCAATATTTTTGTGCTGTTTACGCCTTTCAGCTCAAGAAGCGATGTCGTTACCCCCAATGATTTTTAACTGAAGCCAATTAATAACACACCATTCCAACTGCGGAATTATTAGTTATTAGCAACTATTTAAAAACTAGTACAGCACAAATGCTGTACAAGCAGCTCTTCGTATTTCTAAAGATAACATAAGTGTATGTACAAAAGGTATTTTAGTGCAATGGCTAATGATGAATTGATTGCACAAGTCGTGAAATCCTGAGCTCTGTTACACTGAGAGCACAGTGCAATTAATCCTTCACATCAAGACGGTTTCTGAGTTTTGTTTTAATATGGAGAAATGTCAATAATCCAGCAACTAAAGCTCAATCTGAAAGGTAATATAGGCAAACTTGGAGACTGAACAGCAGTGATTATGACTTGGATATTTGAATCTAAAATGCAGGCATTCCCGTCATTGTCTCAAATTTCAACTTTGATCTGGAATTCTCTTTCAAATTGATCAACTCCGTCTGAGCGCCACCATCAACATCACTGATTGCAATAATGGTGGCCTGGAAGGGACCCAGGACAATGGAGAGGACTGCGTTCTCTCCTTCCGGAAAATGTTTTCGAATTCTGTTCGTACTGCGACCAAATATAGGCAGATATCAGTTTCCTGATATCAGAAATTTGTAGTTCATCATATTCCCCAGCATTTTCAAGCATACTCACATTCCCTTACCTTATTTTACTTTGCCAATTTTGCATCTTTGCGATGAATGCACACAGTTTGTCTATCATACCAGTCATCAATTTATTCTTCCCCTGACGACCAGTGTTGAGTCTATTCAAGTCACTTAGAACATCGACAAGGTAATTTTAAATCCCATCGAGGCTTTTTGCATTCGAAAAGAGGTTCTTCTTTTCCCTTCAACTCCAAAAATTTTTTCATCCCGTCATGTAATTCATACACCCTTTGAATGCCATTGCCTCGGGAGAGCCAATGGACCTGTGTAAAGTACAGCTAACTTTCATGTTCGGATTTCATAAATTTGTCTCAATAGTTTAGTATTAATGGCACTCGTTTTGATAAAATTCACTGATTTGAGAACAATGTCCATTATCTCTTTAAATGGTTCTGCAAAGAGTCTTAGCAAGCCAAGGCTTATCTATGAGTCACACAGTGAACAAATGCAGCATTCGGTACCCTCTCTTTCACCAGCACCTGGAATCCAGAATGTGATCCCGGCATGGCTGGTTTGCTGTCTGTGCAATTGTCATATATGTTATCCCATTGAATTCCATGTTCCTCAAAATATTTCGATAAAGTGTGAAACACGCCTTGTCCTTTTGTAGTGAGATCCAGTCTCTGGTACAACAGGGACTCTTCCTTCAGATTCTATTCCTTAACATGCCTGACAAATACCATTAACTAGGAACAAGATGAAACATCTATCGACTCATCTACTTGTATCACGAATAGTCCTGCAGATTTGAGTTTGTCAATTATTAGGTCATTTATATCAGACGGCATGTAACTAATACAGTGTTTCACTGTATTGTTTGACAATAAAATGGTATTCAGTTTCTCGGCGGTTTTTTTCACCCAACATTAACCAGACTCTTGTTTTCAAGCAGGTCAGAATGATATGTTCTCCAATCATATGAGGCATTTTGTGACATAGTTTGATTGTGGAGAAATCAGATGTTGCCTCTGTTTGCTGGGCTTCATTGATCAGCACTAAAAAGTTTCATGCAGATCACAAACTATGCTTCAACGATACCTTGCTGAACAATAATTGTAAATCCAAAATCGATATGACTTTCCAAAACCTAGCGCTTTTAGTAGAACTGGCAATGATTTGCCTGTACACAGCACATCGTTTAAACATTGAATGAACAGTTATGCAACGATGCAATGCTTCTGCAGGATTGACATTATAACTTAGACTTCGTGACTGTGCGCTAACAGTGCAGGTTTTGACTTGTCACCAAAGAATTTTCCATGAAGTGTTTTTCCCACACGCACAGACACGAGCCGTTAGCTCGGTCACTATTTTAAGTGATAGTTTTAGGGATAATGAATGACCGGTCTGAAGTTCGAATCTTTACGCTCACAGGACATCGTTTTTTCAAGACTTTTTCAATGCATTCCATTACCCCACCGAAAGTGTCGAGTACCCCCAGGGGTACCTCTAGGCTGGAAATCCGGGGTCTGGAATTTCTCAAAGTAGTCTTTCCATCTCTCGATCTCGGAAAGAATTCACGGACAACTTTCTTCGTATAAATACCGTCCATGCGTTTTTTGTGTAAATTGGCAAACATTATGTTGTTTAGACTTTAGCCAAGACTAAACACAACCCATTCTTTTAAATCTAAGTTCTTCGGTTGCACTTAAAGTACAATAGGGTTAAATAGTTGCGAAAACGTGTGTGACTCTGGCAGGCACTGTTTAAGGCATTCCTTTGAAGCCATGGTTAAACATACAGTTTCTGTCTTTGCTACCTTCCTTATTAGTATGGCAACTTCTTTATTATAAATTTTAATATGTATTGGAAGCTCTTTAAGGTCTTCTCTCGAAGTAGGTAGCTTCATGAGGCCGGAAACATAGGCCAACTTGCCCTTGTCATCCTAAATGGCTTCTTTGTTAGAAGCTAAAATCAAGCACTATGACAAAGGCACCCAATATTTTACTAATAAATATTGAAACCAGACTGATAATCTTCAAGGAAACAAACATGACAGTAACAAATAAACTAATAACATCAGAATAATAATTTTCATAGAGAGCAGGTTATGATTACGGGCTTCCTGGTCAAAGTTCTTAATTGTTTGACTTATGGCATCGATCGCATCATAACTAATTGCGTAGAAACCATTCAGTCTATGGAGCTTGAGAGTATGCTTAAATTGTAACAAAACTTTAGAACAATAGTTTATGAGTTAAAGCCACGTCACTTTCTTTGAAAATTATAGCTCTAATATCTATTAGCAAAAAACGTTTTCCACCTAGCTTATCAATTGCCACTCAGTAATCTAATTAATTTATTTTAATTCCTAACTGCACTATTGCTTTCTCTGACTCAACGCAACTATTGATGTTATAGGTTCATTCCATTCGCATAAACACAGTGACATTTTCACAAGGGACAGTGCTGTTTCTGCTGCCCCGTAAAGTCAGGGCAGCTGCCCCCCGCTGCCCCTGTGCCTCTGACAACCTTGATCTTGCGTGAAAGGCAGGTGATTTACGGTAACGGTTTGTGTGCCTAGCAAGAGCTGGTGTGGACACTGCCTGGGATTTAGCAGAATGAGACCACGAAAAATTTCATATCAACAAGGAATGCCTTTCGGTCGAAGACCAACTGCCCGCTTGCCATAATAAGTTGACAAACATAAAATACCCATGTACATAACTAAACGCTTGAAAAAGCAAAGTAAAATATGGTTAAAATTTAAGTTTGACTTCAGGAGACTTTCACCCTGACTTTCAAATGATAGTTATCTTCTTCAAAAGGGCGGTAAAGTTGCAAATTTGTTTCATTTTATAGTTACATACTAGGTCCATGGCACTACAATTTTGTGCAACACAGAAGACAGTTCCGCAAAATATTTGTTAAGTATAATACCAGAAATATCAGTATAGCTTTAGAGAGATCCAGTTACAGAATAAACATCAAAACAGTGTTTTGGATGCTTGAAAGACTTTCATCGGTTCTGAATGGAAAGTAAAGCAGTGGATGTAATAAGCAATTATTTTATAGTTATGTACTAGCCCCAAGCCAAGCCAAGGCCACGGCACTACAATTTTGTGAATTCAAATGACCTTGACCTACTTATCGATATTCATTGTTAACATGAGACGAATGACTGGAAATATTACCCCTACCTCATATCCGGTTGTAAAGTAGCTTTGTACAGATTGGCGTTCCGGTATAATGGTTACCCATGGAAGGCTAAACCGATGGACAGGAAGAATAACCTTACCAAGGTTGACGAGAAGCACCAACTAGACATAAATAACAACTGCCTCATACCGAAAAAGGGGCTTCATTCTGAACTGTTGTGTTTAGGAAAGAAGACAGGCTACTCAAATTTTGATTTTGTGTTGTGATGCCGTACAAACATTGGACTTTTATCAGAGGTTCAACTTACAGTTTTCTGTTGATGTTAGTTAGATTAGTTGATGGAGTATACTTTTAAGGCACCTCCATGGCATTACCTTCTACTGATGCGTAAGATCAGCTGTTGAACTGTTTAATCTTGATACACCAAATCTAAAAGAAAAGAGCAAGAAGTTATGGAGATAGAACCATCGACTGTGGTATTAGTAACTGACTGTGAAAAAGGCGTCGGTTTTGCAACTGCAATCCTGCTAGCCAAGGATGGAAGATTTAAAGTATACGCAACAGTTAGAAATATGGAAGGTAAAGATTTCGATGAGACAACAAGGAACGGTACAATTACAACTTTAGTTTGGAGGGAATTAAATCCTTGTTCCGATGAAGACGTGTCCAAACTTCTCAGGGAGATACTTGCGATTGAAGGTCACGTTGATGTTCTGGGTAAGTTATGACTTTACAACCTTTATGCTAATTATGTAGCGATTATTTGCTGCTAACTGATTTGTACCTCAGGTACTTTGAAAGGCAAAGGTAATGTAACGGAGCCTACAGATGGACAGATGGACAGGCACTACTAGTTCAATGGTTTGTTTTATGAAGCTCTGTTGTGTATTTCTGTGCCAGAGAAAGAAAGTACAATAAAATGTCATACAAAACTCTCAAATACAAACAATTTCTAATTTCACTTCAGTACAAACGGCATTGCACATTCTGTTTAAGTAAACGTGGATCTGTCTAGAATCAAATATGTCAAGTCTAACACCAACATAATATTTAACAGATTCAGTTTGTGTATTATGTATAAAAAGTTACTAAGTAAGAAAAAACTAAATGATAGAACGAATATGAAGTTGCCAATTTTATTAAGCTAATTTAGATAATTAGTCGTGTTTTAAATGCCACTGACACATTTCAATTTGTCTATGGTAATTTAAACTGGTTGTGCCATTAAACAGAATGATGAAGATACTTACAGCATGATGTATATATGATGATATTTCTTTCCATATTTGGCAATTTTGATCAATTTTATTTCCATGAAGTTAGCATGCAAATATACAAGGTCTTTTAACAATATTTACCTTTGTTATTTCTTTTGTACAGCAAGTGTGAGAGGGTTTTGTTTCTCTAGCAGTTTTGTCACCAATATCTTAGCATGCTTCTGGTTTTCTGTGTATGCAATATACTTCACCTGAACAACTAAACCAATTTCTTGTTTTCTCTTTCTAATAATGAAATCAATCATTGTCTTTGTATTTGCAGCATCCAGATGATAGGTTATCAGATTTATAAAATTCCACTTTGTAATTTATACTGTTGCTCCCCTGGCAATTTTATATTTAGTAGTGAGAAATTATTTTACCAAATCGATCATGGAGATAAGAGACTGACTTTTAGATTTACATTCTTCTTTTCTATAAAATGAAAGAAAGTTTGAAAATTAATGTTAGAAACCTCCCCCTCAAATGAGCCTCACCTTGAATAAGCTTCCTTTTAAATATTTAATAAACAAAAAAGCCCTCTGGAGGCTAATGTGAAGATTTATGGTATAGGATTAATCAAATGAACAAATATTGTTTGCATAGTATTATAAGACTAATT
Organism: Chironex yamaguchii; assembly: GCA_024741275.1. Lineage (NCBI taxonomy): Eukaryota > Metazoa > Cnidaria > Cubozoa > Chirodropida > Chirodropidae > Chironex > Chironex yamaguchii. Next base: position 15,318 of record JANTCA010010291.1, on the reverse strand, counting down.
TCTAGGAGACTTTATAATCTCATATAAACATTTCCAGCGAAGAAAATGTTGGTGTCATTCAACAAGTGTTATTTTGTATGCCAAAAGTCATAATAAATTGTTTACTTATACTATAATAGGTATTGTTGTGAAAGTAATTTTGATGGTCAAGTTCAAGTCTAAAAGTTGTGGATAGATGATACTCCCAGATGGCAGTTTAGATATTCTTTATATGATATATGAGAAAGCCTCATATGCTTTGAAAATAACTGTTTGTAAAAGCAACAGTATGAGCTAGTCTCAACATCCTCACTAGCTGGTTTTGTACTAATTATGGACCTAAACATCAAATTTATCCCAAACAGCAGCTTATTTAACTTTTACTTTTTGGAATATCAATGATATTGACATATTGTAAAACCGATGAAGCAATATAAGAGATGCTGAGAACAATTATACAGTGGTGTCCACTGGTAGATAATAACAGAAGATCATTGCACAGTATTTACTTTTATCAGTTTTTAAATCTAAATATTTGAATTTCAGATTGATTTTTGACAGTGTTCTAGTTATCAAGTAAAAAGAATAAAAATGTATAGTAGAAACACAACAAATTTAACAAAGAATGTTTTTGAATTCCACCATTCAGTTTATAACATCTTCCCAGTCTTATCTTTGACTTTTTAAAATCCCAGCATTGCAGAAAATATGTTTTGCTTCTATGTTTCAATTCTGAAGTGGCCATGTCAACTGTTTTAGCATATTTAGTAATTTAAAATTATAGCAAATTAGACCTTGATATATTGCAAAAAATCATGCTTACATGAAGCTTTTTTTGTGGTTCATATTTAGGCTCACACAGCTTAAAGGGTTAACCATTCTCAGTTAAAGGAAAATATATTGTATCTATTTGAAATGAGCAGTTGCACTTGCTTACTTCATCACAAACATACATAACTATCCTTGGTTGTAGTCATGTGGTGTCAGACAATAAACACCTATGAGAAGAGTTTATAATAGTAGGGTTGCAATGGTGGTGCCAGCAGCCAAAATATGATGTGCCAACAATCCTAGATGTCAAGTTCTAATGATTTCAAAAATATTGCAGACAGATTTGTTTAGCTTTATTGCACAGTCTCTTTGAAATTTAGGCCTATATATTTACTTTATTAAAGAAGGGATACTAAGGAATAGATCCTTTACTTCTGAACTTGTTGCTTTGGTGAAATACTTGAACTATTTGTAATTTTATCTTAAATAAAATTACTTCAAAACTCATAGAAAATATCAACAGTTGTTGATAAACAAACCATTATTATTTTCAGTGTCTACATATTTAATCTTATTTGGTGCATTTCACATCTAATACAATTGGGAGATGATTTTTCTACACAGTTTTCATACAGCAAGTGCCAACATTATTTTTCTCTTTTATATTTGGTTGGCAATGTCGTGTCATTAGAAATTTTTGGGTAGCTTTCCCCCATGACATCCCAAGCACCAACCTTATAAGGCTGCATTTTAGAGAATCAAATTAATTAAAGCAAATGGTTCACTTATGTCAGTACACCTTACCAAGAAGTGTATGTCACATTGTCTACTTCTGACAATGGTGGAAATTAAGGTTTTTGGTAAGACTTTGTTGTTCATAGACTTGTGCATATGTTTCAGATATTCGTATGTTACTTTAATCAGTAATCATGTTTTATTCAATTTGTGTTGTTTTGGAACAGTAAACATTGTTGATCCTTGTACATAATTTCAAGTAGATAAAACAGTATATATTTTTTATTGATAAATAAAGGCTTAACTTTCATATAATGTCTTAGAGCAAATGTTTTGCCTTCAGTTTTTCTGCACCCAATATTTACATATTCACTTTCTTGAATTTTTAAATGTTTATTCAGCATAGTATTTGTTTGCCCTTTGTTCATTCAATTTTTCATTATTTTATTCTAAATAGTGAGTAACACTGGATCATGTCACACAGGACCAGTTGAAAGTGTTCCATTTGACAAAATAACAGATATTTTTGATAACAATGTGTACAGTGTTGTACGGCTTATAAGAGGAGTATTACCTTCTATGAAGTTAAGAAACTCTGGTCGGCTGCTGATTGTGAGTTCAGTGAATGGAATTTTAGGTGCTCCCTTTAACAGTGTGTATTGTGCTTCAAAATTTGCTATAGAAGGCCTAGCAGAAAGTTTAGCAGCAGAAGTTTATTCTTACAATATAAGGTATGTAGGTCACCTTTTGTATGTTATTGTTGCTGCCTTTCAAAATGTAAGGAGTTTTGATGAAAGCAGGGATGTGGCTGAATTTTCAGTGACACTCCTATTAATGTGCCTTTGGGTAACAAACAGTATAGCTTGTATGGATGAGTGTGTGTTATATTATGTCGGAGTTAATTATTCTCCAAAACCTGTCAAATTTCTTTAATTCATCTTCCCAAGAAAGGATACTGCTCTTAAAAAATATAGCCTTTGAAATGTAAATGACACTGCAAATATGAGATGTTTTGCTAAATTTGCTTAAATTGGTAAGCTTCTCTTAATGGTGAAGTAAGAAATTTTATTCACTACTACCCAAATACTCAAAAGTGAAGAGACAATGGAAAGATGCGTGAAAGCTGTGACAAACTGTACCTTGAAAATGGTTCAACCTCGTGCATCTTTGTACTAAATGTGCTTTTGAAAGTTAAGATAGATAGGTCTATTATTAACTTTTGCACCAGTTCATCAATGTCGGCAGTATTCCACAGAGGCATGAATGGTGGCTTTGTACAAATACATGAAATTCTTTAGTAAAGTATGTCAGGACATGATAATTATGCAATCCTTCATGAAAATATACCTCACAAAGAATTCTGTAGAAAACCAAGGTCTTTTGAAAAGGATAGTCCCACAATGGAGCTGAAGGAAGTCATCTCCAAAATAATGGAAAAGAACAACTGCACCATTCTAACTACATTCCTGCTTCTCTACTGTTGCAGCTGTAAGGTCGAAAGAGTGTAACTAAAACTTTCAGAACAGTTCCCTGTGCCTATTACGCCCCATATAACTTATGTATAAACCTGATACTAATACTTTCTAGAAATCCACTATGACTCTACGACAAAAAAGGTTAAAGAATATCAGCTTGTGGTGCTGCTATACCTCTATTATACTTCCTGCCAAATGCTTTGTAATTATTAAATCAAATCCTAAACTTTGTGTTACTTCTACATATATTTCTTTTTTACATATGGTACACTCTACCATATAAACTAACTTTGAAGTATCACAATCTAGCCTGTGGTTAAGTCTGTATTACCTGCCTGATTCATAACATTCAAAACTATGCCGTTGCTCTACAAACTGACAAATCTGACATCTAATCTTGTGACAGGGAGAACTCCCAACTTCTCTTGAACCCTCTAATTTATGTAATCTGGTCCTAACCAAGCAATTATTAAGATTTCTAGACTGCCCATATGAAACTAATGGTTCCTCGCAAAGATTCCTCTGAACTGTCTAATATACTCTGTAGTCTATGAAGGATCTCTCTAACACTGTTAAAACCTGGATGATACCCTAGAACCCATGGAATTCTAACCTTGTTCTCCTTTTTATGTTCCTTACTTTCAAGTCCTTGCTCTTTAAATTCCTAGCCCTGTCTACATGTTCTAAAATTCCCTTTCCTTCATATCCCCTCTTCACAAACCATTACATTAGTTGTGCTACTCTGCTCCCAAAAGAGTTATCATCTGAACAATTCTTCTTAATCTGACTGTCTTGCTCTATGGTATAGCTATCTTTACACAGGCCGGATGACAAGATTTCTTGTGTAAAAATTGGTTTATGAGGAAGGCTTATAAAAAAATGATCTGTTTTAAGTTCACTACCTGATTTACTAATATACCCAAAAAAACTAATTTGAGTATTAGAACTTTGAAACCTAAACTTAATGTTTGGATGACTTCCATTAAGATACTCTTGAAACTCTTCTAATCTACTCTTACCATGTGTCCAAACAAAAAACAGTCATCTAAATATCTAAACCAAACTAAAGGAGTATACTCTATTCTATCAACTAATCTTAAACTTTAAACTTGGCTTGAACTTTGAACTAAGACTTTGGCTTTTAAGCTCTTCTTAAAACAACTTTGAATACACTTCTATATGCTGCCTAAGTGAAGGCTATCTTATTAGAAGAAGTTCAATATTCAGCTAGTTTTGTAGGGCAATGTTTTAAGACTTCCTTCTCCAATTGTGTGAAATCAGTGATGTGTGAAATTAAAGCAACTATGTAACCAGAAAAATGGAGGAGACTATTCCTTTCTTACATAATATGCATATCATCATGCATATCATCCAGAGCAGACTTATGGAATAGACTATTAAAAAGACAAAAACAAACACAAAATGACAATGATGCCACATCACAAGACTATCCTGAATTGGCACAGGAGACTTGGCACCATTGCTATATACTTACCACAATTTCACAGATAGATAGCCTAACGAGGTGGAAAAGAATCTCTCGAATTTTTCTCAACTAAACTTAACGACTACATTGTATACATTGTCATTACATTGGTGGCATGTTTCTGAACCTCCTAATGGATGGCTAACTCTACAGTTGTTATAGGAATTGCTAGTCTGATTACTCAGCTTTTCTTACCTGACCAAGCCTCGCGTGGGCACAGCACAACACTAAGTACTGAAGTCTGGTAGAGTCTAACTTGAGCTCGTATTGGCAACTTTTCCAGGGTAACGCTGGCAGTATATGCATCCCAGAATACGACCATCTACTCTTACCCCTGCTGTAGTACTATTGTGTGCACCTCGTAAGCTCAATCCCATCAGCAATAACCCTCTCTTGTTGTAGAGGCACCTTAAATGAATTAATGTTTGTTACAATTCTGTAAACAGCATAAGAAGAAAAACATCGGAGAAATTAGTTGTATTTTTTCATCTCACTCGCTAAAAATCTCGCTAATTTTCTATTTCTGTTATTCTTGTCTGCTCGCAAAATAAAATACACTACATTCTTCGGTAACTGCAGCTAAACATCCACCTTTTTGTGGTAGAAAATTCGGCCTTGAGGTATTTAAACAGTTTTTGAAATTTTCCTAGTGTACCGTAAATTACCGATTAAGTGCTCAGGACTCCAAGAAGCGCCCATGCTCGAGTAAGCGCCCAGTTTGGGAAAAATATTTCTCACGACCGCCCAGTTCGAATAAGCACCCAGTTGGAATAAGGGCACAGGTCTGAATAAGCTCCCAGTTGGAATAAGGGCACAGGTCTGAATAAGCTCCCAGTTGGAATAAGGGCACAGGTCTGAATAAGCTCCCAGTT
>JANTCA010010269.1:0-20297 GCA_024741275.1 Chironex yamaguchii | reverse complement strand
ATAGATAAAGACCTTGATGATGTTGAGTGTCCTTCTCTTCTGTGTCAAAATAGATAAAGACCTTGATGATGTTGAGTGTCCTTCTCTTCTGTGTCAAAATAGATAAAGAGGCACTTGAAAGATAGAGTTGTGCTTACAGACGAATCCCATTATCCCATTGGTGATGCTGTTTGTCTTAGTAATGACCTTTGGCAGCCCTTCCTTGCATACGATTTCTATACTGCAGCGTCACGTTAAAACTCCGTTATTCAATACTGAACGTTTCCAGATCAAGAAGCAATGGTCAGATAAACGGCCATGAGCTCACGTAGTTAGATGTTATCCTCTCTCTTCACTTGTATATAATTTTTGCTACAGGTTCGTTATTTGATACACAAACGCATGACTTCGCATGTATTATGTGTAAGAGGTAGCCACTTGTTATAGTTCGGATGCTCTTAATTCTATTTCTAATTTGTTTTTAATTTTTAGGTCGCTGTTCTTGTCTGCTTTTAGTAGCATGTTGCCTGGTACTTTGGTATTGATGCTGGGGTTCTTTGCCATACTCCATTCTTGGCTGAATGCTTTTGCAGAAATGCTAAGGTTTGCTGACAGAATGTTTTATAGAGTAAGTTCGACTATTTTTTATTTATTTTGTTTTCTCTTCCCGTGACTTCACATGTGCGTTATTTCTCAATGTTCATCTTTATTTCTATCAGTCTTTGTATCATTGCGAAGTGTACCGTACAAGAACATACCGTTCCCTTGCCTTTTGTTAGCTTCTGCATTTTTATGCTGATCGAATTTCCTTTAGTCCCTTTATCTATTGTACCTTATGCAATCCCATCACACCAACCGATGCTATTAAGTTTGTATGCCACTCCATCTCTCCTAACCCCATGACATCCTATTACGTTGCATAATATCCCACCGCATCCACCCTCCACCGCATCCTTCCCCACGTCTCCCATGCCATCTTACTCTATTTTATTCCAGGCGTTCCTGTCCAGTCTTACACTGTACAGTGACAGCTTATCCATTCTGCCCCTACAATCACATCACAACTCGTCCTGTCCCGTCCTCTGCAACCCCATTCAGTCCCATCCTATTCCATCCTATACCACCTCATCATATCCAATCCTATTCCATCCTATGCTATTCCATCCCATCATATCCCATCTTATTTCATCCTATCCTATCCCATCTTTTCCTATCCTATGCTATCCTATCCCATCTTATCCAATCCTATCCTGCCGAATCACATTCCATCCCACTTTATTCTGTCCGATTCCCTCATGTTCCATCTTATTCCATTCTTTCCCAGCCTAGCCCGTCCCATACTATCCAATATTCGCTGTCTGGTTGATTCGATTAGGAAAAAAGTTGAGGGTATGTAAACCGTTGGTATTGAGTCGTTGCAGCTGTTTCGTTGCCAGTTATACCATGCAAATGTTGTGCATTTGGAGGGGGATAGCGGTGGGGTTTTTTCTCCGCTTTTTTTCAATCAATATTCTAAAGGCATTATCTACTTCCGTGTTTTTTATTCCCACAGGATTGGTGGAACTCATACTCTTACGCAGCATGGTATCGAATGTGGAATGTTGTGGTCCATGACTGGCTCTACACTTACGTTTATCGTGACTTTCTATATGTTTTTGGAGAGCAGTGGAAAGGTGCTGCCTTTGTCGTTGTTTTCCTGTTATCTGCCATCGCTCATGAGTACATTTTGGTTCTTGCCTTTGGTTTCTTCTTCCCCGTCCTCTTCGTGCTGTTTGGAGGAGTTGGCTGTAAGTATTGTCCTTTTTATTTATCTTCTCAATAAATTTCTGTGAGTTAAATAGTGCAGGAAACGTAAACTGTGCACAAGAGGGATTTTATGCATAACATGGCGGCTGTCAAGAGTAGAGTGGGGTCTAATAAGTATGTGGGGTAAGGTTTGAAGTAAGTCTGATATTTTTGTTTGTTAACTTCATAGCTTAATTGTATCAAATTCAAACTTCCCTTCTGCCTTCGAAAGGGTGGCAACAACGAGCGCGAGATCCTCAGACAACGTTTTTTGAGCGTTTAGTCCATTGAAGTAACGACAAGAAATCGGTTTAAAGTGATGTCATCTCACTCTAGTAGACGTATAGTTTTGAAGGACTATCGGCGACGGTCTGCTGAAGATCAGGTCTAAGAACAAACCAGCAGGCAATGCATTGTTTTATTGTAGGTGGATACCAAGATGTGGAGACGTCTTCTTCTCTCAGGTACTTAAGCACACTAACGATGGTAAAATTCTCGATTACCCTTTTTCATTTGGTGCTAAATTTTGTTTTCCGGGTATATATTAAAAGAAAGAAGATTATTAATTTTTGAAAATCCCTAGTCACATTGAAATAACGGAGTGTAAATCAGAGTTGAAACTGAAGAGTATGACAAACTAGAAAGCCTCAAAGAGCGCAATCCTGTGCTAAGCCAGTTTTGCTATATCGAAATGTTCTCTACTAACAGGAGTCATGATAACTGTGTTAAGCGCGCGAGAATTCCCTCGCTAATTGTGGTCTTATAAGGATAAAGACTCCATAATTGTAATCGAAATTATCGCCCAAATAATTATCTTGAGTTAGTCACAACACTAACATACTGTTAAACTTAAAGAGCGTTATATTTAAAGCTTATTTTTGCTATCAGACAGTCAAAATTCAATAAAACATAACCTTAAAAAGCAGTAAAGTTCAAAGTTATATTTAACCATCATTAATTCGACGTACAAAATAGAATTTCAATCACTTAAGTAAAAGCATGTCTGATACCATACCTTTTGATTAAGGGAACGAACTCACCAATAGTTTTCTCCATTTTGAAATGCAGTTCCTACAAACTCAACCTTGGCACTTTTCGCAAATTTTGACCATTCTTCTCAGGACTGTTTAGTGAAAACGCAGAGTGCTCTAGGATAATGTTAATTTATGTTTAGAGTTTATTTTAAGTTAGAAAAGGTATAGGTTAATTATCTATGAACAATTCATCTTTTTCGTCGATTTCATCACGCTCTCCAGTAATACATGCGAACATTTTTGTGTTTGTTGAAACCAGTTTCGACACTGGTGTTCTCGTTGAAGGTTATCATATGTTTGATAGTGAGCTTAAGTGAACAAGATGTGTCTCTCTTGCATAAGAATTTATCAAATTATAGTTATTGAAATATTAAAGTTGTTTATCGTAATAGACTGTGAAACAGTCCGTCTGATGCTTTTCGTACGATGTTATATCATTTATCTTAGACCAACAACACTCAGTCGACACTCGGCTTATTCGACAATTTTTCTTTACCCCGTGCAATCTCGAATTAGCTGGGACAAGTATAATCACCTCTATGATTTATCGATTTTGTGTTTTAGTGTACTACACAGTGTTGTACAAAAACAACAGTCATAAAAAACAAACTTGGCAAGAGCAAACAGGTGCAAAAAACTCCAAAAATAAGAACAAACAGAGAAAAACCTCCAGATTTAAACCTGGAAAGAAATTAAGAACACACGGTTGCCTTTACCAGTAGAAGCATTGATTAGATTTTGAAAGAGGATATTAGGATAATACCTGCATCAGACATTTTTATAGTTTATGGTAATTCATTATTTATTTTTCCCTGAAACAGCCAGCTTCGCGTGAAAATTTTTGCTTGCTTTGAAAGGTATTTTTTGTTTGTTTATATTGGTAGTCATGTAACCACATTTTTACTCAGTCCTATTTCCTTTCCAGTCTTTTTTGTGTTCCTTAAACCAAAAAAGGGAATCAAAGAACCATTAGCATCCTGGAATATCTTTATGTGGGCAAGTTTGATATTTGGTAATGGCTTATTGATGTCCCTGTACAGTATGGAATGGTTTGCAAGTATTAATTGCCCAAGAACACCGGTAAGAAAGATGAAGCTTCACACAATTATTTTCTTTGTACCTATCCCACGCACTATTTGCGAAGTAGGTTTTGCTGTTTAGTTTATAGATAGCGTGCTAGTGAGGCCTTTTGCAATGAGCGTGTTTAGGTTAACCCAAAGGATAGCGAAGAGAACATGGAAATTACTCAACAAAAGTTGAGATTCTAATGAAAATCTCAATGTGTTTAGTTCTTGATAAGAAGAAAATTGTACTGTTTTATACGTAACTGCCAGCATATTCTCTCTGGATCCAAAAATCTTGAGAAGTCATCAGGAGGAAACCATGTCACCGAATTTGGGTCGCCTTTCCTCGACTGCTTATTGGCCTCTTTTACTTAGAGGCTTCAATAGTTGATGGTTGCTGTGGCCTGATCATTGCATGTGTGCCAGTTCTGATGTTGTTGACTTTGTGATATCTTCCATTTTCAACCAAGTGAAGAAGGAAGCTTTTTGATGCCTTAATGTTACTTTTGTTAAGTTTCTATGCACGGTCTTTTTAAAAACAGTCTTTTCAAGAACAAATTGTTACTTCTTTATCAACATAACCTCTTTACTCGACTGCTAAGTAGTGGTCTGCCTGCCTTTATCTGTACATAAAGTAAAAAATTCACCATGCCACTCATCTGTTCTGTCCTCTACTATTTCAATCTTTTCCCCACAGAACAGTTAACACCATTTTGATTCACTGTTTCGTTTTACTGTCCGAGACGATGATTTTCATTGGAATCACTGACCTTTGTGGTCAGGCATTAAGGTGTTTGGAACAAATTGATTATGATGATATTGAAGATGATGATAAGAATGGAAGTAAAAATGATCTCAGTCATGATCATAAATATGGGTTCATTGAGATAACATTGACATGATGCTGACGATGTGTGGCAAACGAGATAAAAGACGACGACATCAAAATGATGATCGATGGTGAAATTACGTTTAGTCGTGATGTCTATATTGATAATACCCATGATGATGACGATGATCAGTGCTATGACTGATGATCGAATACCGATTTTAACAATCGGCTTTTGATTAATGAATTGATTAGTATTATTTAATGACTTACGATGGGTGAGCTATTGATTTCAATATCAGTGCGTCTTTATTTTTCTCTTTTCCACACCAGGCATTGCTGGTAGAGATTTTCATTCCAAGATCTTGGACAACGCCTTGCGGCAATGCATCCTAAATGGTAGATGTGGCTAAAAGTGCCCAGCTCAATTAACGGTATTTTTGTAATACTTACCACTCCACGTTAACAGGAAGCGAAATGGTAGATATTATTGCTAACTCTCTTATTACTAACGGAAAGGTCCGGCTTTGGTCGCATTTTTTTTGACTTTCAGGTAAGAAATCTTAGTTGGCGTCATTTTTTCACCCGAATAATTTTGCCTATTATCCTGGGTACTCCATGTGAACAAAGACAATACCACGAGTACTTTTCTTTTGTGGCATTTGTGCTGTCTTTTGGGGATGCTTTGAAATCGTCAGCTGCATTTTGCACATTGGATTATGAAACCCTTCATCGGGAGGGGAGTTATACTTGATTTAACAGTAATATTGAGATGCAGGTCATGACCTATCTTAGTTTGTACTTTAGAAAATAGAAATAACACTAATTTTGGTTATTGAATATATATCACAATGTATGGAGGATCATTTTAGATATATGATTAAGATTTAACATTTAGACGCCATTTAACAATACCACATATGACTTACATAATTATGGAATGATTAATTGTATTACTATGTAGATGGTTATTGGTTTTATAATGCATTTCTAAGTATCTTTTTGGTTATTAAGTGTATTATGTAAGCTAGGCATATATAAAATGAACAATGTAGTAGGCCGCTTTCTTTCCCAAACGTAAACGCATGTAAAATTGCATCTTATTCCCGTTTCATTATAAGCCATCATTCAAAAACACACGATGTTGATTATCCGAACTGTTACGTAGGCTCTTAGGCGTTCACCGTGCTCACTTTGACCGTACAAAGCCATAATTGTCTCGGTTTATTCAGTTTCCGAAAATTCGTGAATGAAACATCTATAAAGACTTTGTTCTTTAGTTCGACCGCATTGGTAATCGTGAAGTTATGTTGATTTCTATGAGGTCAAACTAAGACTGAACAGTTTCATTCATGAAAGTCGCCTTGAAAATTTGTGACTGAAGAATAACTTAGTGCATTAAGTTAGTTCATTAACTTAGTTCATTAAGCCCGATTAAGAAATTTTGCATATGCTTACTGCGGCACTCCAGTGGTACCTTTCGGACTTTTACATGAACAGAGAACATTTTCAAAATCTTTTAAGATGTAAGTAATAAGTATGTCCTTGTCACAGAAGCTGATACAAGATCTGAGTTCGTAGTTCGTCACCAAAGCGAACATATTAATAAGATGTTTGATATATTTAATGACCAAGGAAATTTTAAAAGTTTAGCCAGTGCCGAAAGCCATGACAATACCGCAAAAATTGAAGCTAAATTAGAACGTAGGGTGAGGTTTTAAACAAAAATGAGTTAAGATGTGAAATTTATAATGTATAAGGACGAGAATTTTCGGATAATTGGCGCAGCTAGATCATCCTTTCATCTAAGCGTATTGGAGTCTGTCTACATTAAAACAGCAAAACCAGTACTCTGTAGGCAGAAAGAGTTTTCACTTGGACTCTTCCAATAATGCTATGTTTCTTTATTTTGTCTATCAAGAGTGTAAGACGAAGAAAGCTCTTCTTAAACTTCGAATGCTTCCTTCAGTAGATTTGTCCAGTAGCTTAGTATGACAATGGGCAGTTGCGTATTTGCGGGACAATGGGTGTCTCAATTCGCCACTTTTCAAACAGACGTTTGATAAGATTTGCATAAGGATGCAGTACAATTGGTCAGAATAGTTTAATAAACTTGGTTACCAAGATTTTTAGAGCCAAGCAACAGGGTGTCACCACACGGGGTTCCGATTCTGCATACTGTAGTCGTAGTTGCGAAATGTTGTACTGTATTCTTGAGCGTGACCCGAGTAATCACTAGTCATACAGCAGTGTATCGAGGGACGAACGGGAATCCGGAGCCACCACTATTTTAAAACAATGGTAAGTGAGATTTGTACAGAATCGTTTAAGATAATTTAAAAAGCCTTGACCGCAAAAAGATTCCCTAGCCTCTGGACCACAAAGTTTTCTCGTGCTGCATATGCTGGTGGCCAAGCAATCTTTTATTTTACAATTATATTTCTAAATCGCCTTGAAAATTTGTGACATTGCGCTAAAATCATACTTAAAAGCTTTTTTCGTCCGACACTTTTCAGAGTATGAGACGTCAGAAAGGAAAGTATATGTATATGGCGTGTCTATAAGTATACGTATAGAGTATGAGACGACAGAACGGAAAGCATATGTATAAGGCGTGTCTATAAGTATACGTATAGAGTATGAGACGACAGAAAGGAAAGGGTATGTATATGGCGTGTCTATAAGTATACGTATAGGGTATGAGACGACACAAAGGAAAGTATATGTATATGGCGTGTCTATAAGTATACGTATAGAGTATGAGACGTCAGAAAGGAAAGGATATTTATATGTCGTGTCTATAAGTATACGTATGGAGTGTCAGACGAAAAAAGCTTTTAAGTATGATTTTAGCACAATGTCGCAAATTTTCAAGGCGATTTTCAAGTTTTGTACCATAAAAAGATTGTTTAATTGTATTTCTGTATATCCAGGAAGCTCGACTGGATGCTGATATGTTGAAACTTGGTGATTCTGGTAACTCACTGAATTCTGGTGTAGAAAGCACTCTGCAGTCTTTCCTCCAGAAAGAAGAGTAGGCATTGATTTCTGTGAGCTACATTGGGTATAACCATCGGTAGTAGAATTTGTAGTGTAAAGTGAAGGTGGCATAGGTATTTGTGGCATAGGTATTTATGCCAGCTGTGGTTCAGTTTATGTTTAAACAGATATCATTGTCTGTTGTATCACCAAAGGTGTACAAAACTACACTTTTATAGTGTAATGGCGAGAATTTTATTTTGTGGTGGGTTTAGTAGTTCAGGGAAATAGAGGAATAATGGAAGTAATAGATGCAGTAAGAGTGTTCACATTAGTAATGATTATTGTAAAAATGAGTGTATATGTTGCAATCCGAGTCTTGGGATAAGGGAATTGGTTGCAATAAAAATCGTACTAGCAAATTGAGAAATGACAGAAATAATTGTTCAGGTCAGGCTGTTCATTCATAGGTAATGGTGTTCGTGGTAGTAGTAGATTTGTAGGTTAGGGTAGCATTTCCATTAAATACTGTGCAGGAAAGGGTGGTACTGCCAGTAGAAACTATGGAGGGAAGGGTGGCATTTCTAGTAAAAACTATGCACGAAAGGATGTTACTGCCAGTAAAAACTATGCGGGGAAGGGTGGCATTTCCAGCAAAAACTATGCAGGAAAGGGTGGTACTGCCAGTACAAACTATGCAGGGAAGGGTGGCATTTCCAGAAAAAACTATGCAGGTAAGGGTTGTACTGCCAGTAAAAACTATGTAGGGAAGGGTGGCATTTCCAGAAAAAACTATGCAGGTAAGGGTTGTACTGCCAGTACAAACTATGCAGGGAAGGGTGGCAATGCCAGTAAAAACTATGCAGGGAAGGGTGGCATTACCAGAAAAAACTATGCAGGAAAGTCTGGTACTGCCAGTACAAACTATGCGGGGAAGGGTGGCACTGCCAGTAAAAGCTATGCAGGGAAGGGTGGCACTGCCAGTAAAAACTATGCAGGGAAGGGTGGAATTTTCAGTAAAAACTATGCAGGAAAGGGTGGAACTGCCAATAGAAGGTATTCAGGTAAAAGATATATATAGAGTAGGCGTCTCTTGTATAGCTGCATGACATATCATTCTGATTAAGGAACTCGATTCATGCTTTACTGCAATATCACTGTCGTAAGTAGGGATATTCGTAGCAACAGTAGTTCTTAGATGATTGTATTTATGTTAGTAGTTAGTACCCCGGTGAGAATCGTAAGTCGTAGGCAGTAGGCACTTACTTAGGAAAACCAACACGAAACACTTATATAATGTAAGTTATAGTACATATCTAGTAACAAAGAAAAATTATAATTTTAAGCCCTGGTAGGCTCACTTATGTCAGACTTCATTTGAAACTTTGTAGAGGATGTATTACAATTAGGTACACATTGCAAGAAGAGAGATATTTAGCTTCAGTTTTTCATTAGTATGCATCTAAGGTCTGTGTAATAGTCTGTGTAACAGGGAGGAACTTTATAGGAAATTCGTCATTATTGTCTACAAGTTGCTTATTTGTATTTTTCTGCGCATGTACAACTAGTAAGTATTCTTGACAAAAATGTTTTGTTGGTACCCTAGGTCCATTTCATTGTTTTGTGAGATTGGTTATCACAATTAAAACACAAATTTTGATCTCCTAAATTAAGGCATGGGATGTTAGTTTATTTAACGATTAGGAAAGACTGAAGAAAATAGTTGTGATAAAGATACAAATAACAGCAACTTCTTGATGAAACAGTAAGGAAGGAAAAAGAACAGGAGGGGAGATACGTCCTACCAAAAGAGGTCACGACAAAAAGGAAACCACTATTTTATGAAAACATTAAGTCTGCCAACCCATTGTATTCATCATGGCTATTGCCTTGCAGTGACCAGTTTTATTTGATGGTGTTTTACTACTAACGGCAACTGCTTGATGAAACAATCAGAAAGACAAATGGATGGATGAGGGGATGCTTCCAACAGAAATAGATAACAACAAAAAGGAAAGGAAAACACCCAGGCATATTTTAAGAAATTGATAAAACACCATCGAATGAACTGGTCACTTCAATGTAATAGACGAAATGTGTTGGCAGATGTTATGCCGACGTTACACCAAAGAAGCGGGCCATAGCTAACTGCTAAAGGTCCCTAGAGTTTTTATATTATACTCCTTACTATATATACGTCTAGGAAGAAAGTTCCATTGGACATTTGCTGTCTGTTTCAGGGGAACAATATTCTTTTACAGCCACGTTTTCGCGAATTGTCTTTTCGAATCACAGGGATTTAATACTCTGATTGAGACTATACGCAATCTAACAAGTAAAAATGGTTTGCAAGGCACTCGTATGTTTCGTTTATATTAAGTGTTTAGTTTATATCATATTCCACTCACATGTAGAATATATCTTGATGCAGTGGTAAACGTACCTTCCCCCACAATCCATATTCATTTCTGTAATATTTTTAGATGTCAATTTGAGTTGATTTTTATTTGAGTTTGTTTGAGTTTTATTTTTGTAACAAGTGATATGACGTTTACCTTTCCCCATAGTCCATTTTCATTTCTGTAATATTTTCAGATCTCATTGTGAATTGATTAGTGGTGAAAGTAATTTTATTTTGTAACAAGTGATATGACGTTTACCTTTCCTTATAGTCCATATTCATTTCTGTATTATTTTCAGATCTCATTGTGAATTGATTAGTGGTGAAAGTAATTTTATTTTGTAACAAGTGATATGACGTTTACTTAGTCCATATTCGTTTCTGTAATATTTTCAGATCTCATTGTGAATTGATTAGTGATGAAAGTAATTTTATTTTTGTAATACATGATTTGACGTTTAGATGCATGCGTCATGTTTTGTCCGAAGCATAGTAAAAATAGTGTAACTGAATGTCTGTTGTTTTTCGGCAAGTGTTGTCTTCTTCCGAGCAAATAGACATGGTTCTCAATTTCCATAATCATGTATTATATCTTGATATCTCTTTCGCATTATGTCCACTCTCTACGCACTGTGCCAGCCTTGGTAATCAATCATTAACTGCTTCTAAGGCCTAATTTTGACATTGTATCTGTTACACCATGAATCTATTGCAGCACCATAAGTTTGTGACAAGTGCAACGTGTGTATCAGGTTGGTTCTACACTTATGTTAACGAAGGAGTTACCTTTAACCATGTTTAGGATGTCACAAAAATGTAGTGCCGTGGAGTCTATTGTATAACCAGTAACTTACGGCATTTATAGCTTTAACGTCCTTTTGAAGAGAACTGTCCATTCGCGAATTTTCGGAAGTCTTAGTCATGTAGCAGAATCTGTCGGTCGTTTCATTTTTTTTCGTCCCTTCAGTTCCACTCAACATTCTATTCTCTTTGCTGCCCTCTTGGAAAAAAACTACCTGTCCGCGAATTCTCCACCTGCGGGGCCTTACTCGTGGGGCAGATCTATCAAAAGTTTCATTTTATTTCTTTCCTTCAATTCCGCTCTCAACATTCTAGTCTCTAATCTCTGTTGTACCCTGCAGGATAAGCTACTTTCTGTTCCTGTTTGGGGGCGATTCTCAGTCAACATGTGAGTAAGGTGAGGAAGATAAGATTACTTGGCCATAGATATGTAGCATATAAGTATGCATCGAAATTTGTCAGTGCTAACCAATTTAATTTTCTAAGAGCCGTCAAACTATACTCTTCGGATCTTCAAATCGTACCAGATGACGGGAAAAGTTGTATTTGTCACGTGTGCACACGGCATTTGCTGTTTCTCATGAATTAAAAACGTTGTTGCTAGATGTACTCGTGTCGCTATAATGCTACGATTCGGACCATGCTGTCGTCATTGGCATTTTGAAATTCTGTTCTGGATTTGATCGGTCATTTTTGTTTATTGCAAGAGGATGTGTAAGACAAATTGTATTGCAAAAAATACTCCCAGTTTGGTAATCATGGAGCATTCCCATGAGATTATAAACTAACATGAATACGTATTCTTTTGGTCGCATAAAAGCCCAGGTGGTTCAGAATGAACATCACTAAAATTAACTTCATGCTTTAGCTGTTAATAATTAGGTACAAGTTTAAAGTTATCAACCCAACTGCCGAATTGGCAATTAGTGTTTAAACTTGTTTCAGAAAAGCAAAATATAATACACAAGGGAATAATGAATTAAGAGAAAGAAAAATCATACAATTTGCAGACAGCATTGCCCTTTAAAGTATACGGGTTCCGAATATTGAGAAACTTCTTGAACAATAAGAACGGTACAAAAGGATAATAGTGCAGAACGAGACATCAAAGGAAATTTTGTTGTCCATGAATTTGCAAAGTGTCCGTTATATTATAGCGATGTTCCTACTATCTACTGCCTGTAGTCCATAGATATCCTCCCTCATGATACGTTCTTCTATATATTTCTGGCTGTTACATTCACTTAACGTGCACGTTAGAGAACCTTCAAAGTGTCAGAGAAGGAGGATGCGGCCACTAAATTGGTCATAAGTTGGAATATATTATGTTCAACAGACGCATCGTAGCGTTTTGTCATCTCTTTTAGCTTCAATGTCAACCTCATGTTGAATGACAGATTACACCATCTGTAAGGTATGTAAACTTTTTTACGTTGTATTTAGTTGTATACATTTGGAAATATCTATTCAACAATATTACAACACCAAACAAGATGCTGGGTTTATGACGTTTAGATGATGTACAGTAGTGTCCTACTTCCTGCCGAAAATTACCAGTGTAATATCATATTCGATCTAATAGAGTTTTTTCTATCATCGACTTTGAGCACATTCTAATATGGTTTTCAATTTACGATAACAAAAATACATCGATATCATGTCAAAAGTATTTGCTGCACTGTACTGGCAACGAAAACGTTCGTCGCTTCAAGGTTTAGTTGGGATGGCTTATTTTAATCACTAGGCAAAACTGCAGTTGAATTATAAAGAGTTTGTCACTTAAGAATAATGTTAACACTTACTGAAGAGGCTATCTCAAAGGGCTGTCGTCTATTTTCCATCTATTAAGCATCATATTGCTAAGATGAAGTGGGCAAAATGGAGACGATTTTCGCTCACATGTATTCCCATGCTATTGGCAGGTGACGAGTTTTGGATCTTTTGCTTGTCTGGATGCATCAGTAGAATATCAGGAAGTAAAAATTCCAAATGTTCACAGTAGCTGGTGATTTGTTTTCGGAATAAACAAGGTGTTCCAGTGTTTTCAGTTTTGAAATATGCCCTCAGTCAACCATGTTAATTTATTTTGAGTCTGCGTGCAGTTCTTACGTTCCAAGTGATGTATGTACCACCTAGAGATGAAATGCGATTAAAGTTCCCTTTTTACACTTTTAGTCCACCAACTAAACAAAATGACGATGAAAGATACGAGTTTACAAGCTTTGCTATTGAGTTGTTTAACTCCATAAGAAAGGCGTCAGATTTTCTGCCTGCAGCGAGTTTGTAGCTCAGGTGGTCACAATTATAACTTTACTTCAATTTATTACTCAAGACCATCCTGTGGACTGCTATGTGAAACTAGTGCAGAAGGTGATAAATGAATACCTTGTATGTACAAAAGAGATACCCCTTGAAAGCGTATACGCTAATAGACAGACACCAAATAAAGGAGTGAAGGATTATGGTTTTGTTAAAAGTCTTCCTACCTTTGTCTACCAAGCTCGGGTTGTTGAAATTATAACTTCACTTCTGAAAGGTTCTGATATGAGCATCATCTACGTAAAACGTTTTCATCACTCTTGAAAATCGCATATTGCGCTAAGAATCTGCTTAAGGCTTCCTTGGTCTGAAAGTATGAATCATTAGAAATGCAAGTATATACATGGCAACCTTGTTACGAGAACCACGGATCGAACCACCCAGTCAGAGAAAAAAAAGTCCAAAAAGAGAAACGAACTCCTCCAAAGCATTAATAGAGGGTCTAAGTGAAAAAAAGAAACTTTCTGCCCACAAAGTCATGCTTTCTGAGGACCATTTATATCATTTTGTTGTACAAAACTTGAAATCGCCTGGAAACTTGGCAACTTCTCGCTAAAAAGCTTCGTTTCGTCTGACACTCTTCAGACTATGAATAATGAAAAAGGAAAGTATAGATATATGGCAGCCTTTTTGTAAGAAACATAGATTGAAACTAACCAATCATAAACAAGAAAGGAAAAAGAAACAAAGACAAATCGAAACAAAGCACTATTAGAAGAGTCCAAGTGAAAAAAACGAACTCTTTCTTCCTACAGAGTCCTGGTTTTCTCGTTTTAATGCAGACAGACTCCAATACGCTTAGATGGAAGGACGATGTAGTTATGCCAATTATCTGAACATTTTCAAAAATTCAAAACTTTTTCTGCCTGCAAAGTCCTGGCCAGGAGGTTTTAAGTACATTTTTGCATTTTTGTACAGGACATTTTTGAATTCCAAAAGTTCTTTCGGCCGAAATGTCAGTGATTTTTCTTGAAAAATTCTAGAAACAACTTCCTCTGGATTGTGGCAGTTTTAGTGGATAGCGACCGCGCTTTCATTCCATTTTCATTGTGAATGCACAAAGTGGAAGTGAAATATTTGCACCTTGAAATCATCAAATTCTGATGAATGAAGCCTAGCAAACAGCTAAATCAGTTAATACTGTTTATTTCAAAAGATTTAAATCCATGTCCCTGTTCATTGATTTATTTAGTCTTTCGTCAATAGCCGCATTAGTATTCTTGATAGCTTCAATATTTTCCTTTGAAGTGGCTATCTTGCTGTGAAAACGATGTTTCCGTTATGTGCAGAGGAGATGTTTCTATGCTTTTACAAACCTTAGCCTAAACCTGTGATGTATTGCAGATTGAACATTTACTTTGAAATTTAATGTCATTTCTTATTGAGTATTTATTGAGTGTTTCAATGTTGCTATCAGAACGATACAGCTTTTTATAGGCCCAAGTATAAGGAAATTTTGCTCTACATCAGTACGCTTAAATGTTTCTAGGTTTCAACTCAAAATTATACTTACGATAAATGTAATGTAGAGTACTTGATCTCCTCTTGGGAACAGTCGAAGGTGCACATCAAGACAGCACCTAGCTGAGTTTTGTGCAATGGCCGGTAGTTCCATCCCTTGTTTTCCTTTATATTGCCAGCCATTATAGAATTTTGGAATGTCTTTTAAACCAATTAAAAGATTTATCTCCAATTCACTATTATCATTGTTGCAATCTGCTAATGGAATCCCTCGAAGATACTCAAACTGTTCATTTTGGAAGGCAGTATTGATGATTTGTTGACAGATCGGTGCACAATTACTGGGTGCAGAATGTGCTTCCATGGTTACGGAGAAACCATTATAGACACTTTGTATAGTGAACTGTACAATATTGTATTCCATTAACTGTCCACAACTACTGCCGAAAACTTTGGTGTTCAAAGCCACTCGACCAACAACAGTCATATTTAAACGATTTGCAATGTCCTGATAGATAAAGGAGAGCTTGCTCCTGGAGTCAAACAACAGCTAGGCTCATACTTTTTCTTTTGAATCTCCGATAGGGATTAATATCTGAGCAGTTTCTATTAGAATGTTATCCCTGCAGCATGCGCAAAAAGTGTTAGTTTGACCTTGTTTGTTAGTCTCGAAACTTCCCCTGGTTTTGAAGCGAATATGCGACTCTGTAAAATGCTGATGTCGGGTTTACAAGCACAATTGCGGATGATAGTGAAATGAAACAATGACCGTTTTGCCACAGTATTTCCTTCTGTGCTGCCTTATCCGTAATGATTTGGCAAAGATGGGAAGCATGATTTTGTCTACAGGACATGCAACTGGGTGTGCTGCCACCCGACAGAAGTTTAGAAGTAGTAGAAGGCATTTGCTTTGCTAAAGGGAACTTTGACATGCTTGACACTGTTGGAAAATTGGCTTGAACTCCTGAGGACTAATCCCTGTTCTCAATTTCAGCTCATAATAAATCATGATGCCCATCCTTACATGTGGCAACCAATTTGAAGCCTTAGATCTTCAGGAATTTTTCCAAGCAACACTGGTATTAAGTGACTTCCACAAGCAGGAGCAGGTACATTTAGGAATTGCAATTAACTTCCACTTCCAAAGTTCATAATTTCTTTATGTACTTTGAAGAGTGCAAAGGTGTAGTTCAACAGCACATTGTGAAGGTGCTCACTTATTATGACTTAGCTATCTTCAAACCGCTTTTGTAGCAATTCCACAACTAATTCATAATTTGCTTACATTGTTGTCAATCCTGCAATTGCAGCGATAGCACTACTTTCAAAATATGTTGCAAATAACTGAATTTTGTAATAACATTCTTGGGTTTGCAATGTATGGCCGTTTTATACATGTCCCGAAAAGTTTGTCATTGAGTGATCTCTATTAAATCGTTGTAATTTCAGTCTAGGTAGTTTTAAAGTGGCTCTACTTTCCCTTGGTGTAGTTTGCTGCGAAGTTTGCCAGGTTCATATAGGCCTTCCTTTACCTGCAATAATACATTAATAACAGCATAAATTCCCCTGCATATTGAAGGTCTAAAAGCAATTGAATATCGTCATTCAACAAATCGATTAACTCATCATCTAAACCTTTGATAGATGACAACTTCTCTATTATTCTGATTTGGACTGATTAACTCTTGAGAGGGAACAAATTCATCTGCAATCTCAAGCTGCACTTTTATTAAGAAGCTTTGATGGCCTTTTCTGATACTGACAAGTTTACCAAGATTTTCTATCGACGTTTTGACTTGTTTCGACATTAAGTAGTTCATATCATCCAGCTTAGCTGACAATGTTATATATTTTCACAAGCTCACTTCTTTGGGAAGGGCAAGAAGATTACACCCCAAGCCAATTTCCAAGGAATAACTCCAAGGCGATTTATCCAGTTTAGGTTTAAGGCTCCAATAATCCAACACCATAACTATATACATAAACGTAAATTCTGAACAATACACAAAATAATAACAAATCTACCTTGTAAGATAGTAAATCCATAAACTCGTGTAGATTTCACTCAAGCTCTTATGCTCAATACTCTCTCCCGACTAATATAACAAAACAAGAATTTTTTTTAGTATTTTTCTCAAGTGAAATGTAAATCAAGATTACAAAAAAAGAATTCGGTCCGTTTAAAGTGAGGGGGAATATACCACTATAAATAAGTTTCCTTTCAACAGCAGAGAAACATTTCACTACAGATTTTTTTAATTTGTGTATCTATGCGGATGGAAGTCTTAAGTACCCTGGACATTTTGATGGCCAATCGTTCTAAGGCACAAAAATCTGGGATTTTTTCTTCAGAAATCTTAGAAATGACATCCTTTGGCTACTTATTTTCAAACGAGTTCAACTTTGAACAATTACAAATTGCTGTATGCACAAATGTTTTGAGGGATTGATATTCTTCCGTTTTGAATAAAACGAATCCCAGCGAGTACTGATCTTTGTTAATTTTAAGTGGTTTGTTATTCAGGTTATCATAAACATTAGTATACTGACAAGCATACTGATGCTTCCGTGATAACATTTGGCCAAAAGACTGGGTACAAACGATCAGCTACACTCTGTTCACTAAAATCAATTATGAGTCGGTTTGTTTTCGCTTGCCTAAAGTTGCTAAAATGCTACCATTGATACTGATAATAATACTGTATGAAGACTGAATGGTGATAGATATACGAGGAGTTGTGATTTGGTGCGTTTGCTACATACACAATATTGATATATAGATATATACCTCATCCTCTATAATTGCTAGCATATCCATTGTAGCTATCGTTTAAGAAGTGCCCTTGATACCTACATATTGTAGGCATATCCACTCCAGAGACGTACCATCCCAAATTTTAAAACAGACGGTTCATAAAACTTAAAAAACTGAAATAAAGTTGGTATAAATGATGTAAATGACTTGCTTGAGATATGACTTTAAAGCTAAGCCTTTGGATCCCTCAAGTTCCCTTTTGCTGCTTGCCTTAACTTTTCTGATACCTATCTCTATTGCATATTTACATGGCAAGATATGCGTTTATGCACAAGCAGTCTTTATTGGGTCTCCGTGCTCTCCAAATTGACAGCGCTACCCTTAGTCAATTGTGATGGATTGCTTGGCCGTTGGTATCAGTATGTAACATCAAAATTTCAAAATGGCAACAATTTGCAGAAACGTTAATTGCACACTTGAGATATTGCTTTCGTTTTATTAAAGACAAAGCATAGTTTTAAACTACATAGACTGCTACATTTACAAAACTGCAAACTATAATTGTATGTCATCAAAGCAATCTTCCAAACAGATCGTCCACTGTTAACATAATTTAGGCAGTATGGCAACATAAGAAACTATACAATATAGGTTAACGCTGTGTTCCCTGAAACATGAAAATACCTACTAACCCACACTGCATCCATATTTACGAATTGGGAGTACAATCAGAGATTTAAAGTAGAGAAATTTGATTAGCAAACCGCAGCTATGACAAAGATTATTTTGTCGTTTTAAATGACAACACAGATGCTCAAGGTAGTCAACATAGGATGCTACCAGCTTTTAACATTAAAAAAGTGTTCTAAACGAAATCTTTCAATACTGACTAATAACAAATCACTATACCAAGAACAGTTTAAGAAGCCTTTAGGTATTTAAAAGCTGACTTGCCCCCTCAGAACAACAATGAACGTGTTCAACTATAGTTCAACGATTCCTTTTTGGCGCCTTGAAGTTGAAAGACAATCAAAGACTCCAATAGCCTTCTGAACTACGGGCCTCCCAAAGATACCTTTCTGTTACTCAATTTCTACTCGTAAACTTAACGTTGTTGTGCTTGAGACTTGGCTGAAATATTTTCTCTCTGTTCAGTAACTCCAAAGATACGCAGCTTCCATTAGTCATCTCGTTCTTCTGCATAGCTTTGCTTAAAAGTTAAAAATTTTAACTACAAAAAATTGCATTCCAGCAGTAAACTTTGCTGTAAGCGGAAATAAACTCGTAGGAAAGATGATATCTGGCGTGCTGGATAGACTATATCATACAGCAAAAAGGAAAACCCCTATTTTGCTTGATAAGCTTGCAACATGCTGTAGAGCAAGACTACAAAGCGACCCTTATCAAAAAGACTATAATGTTTTGCATACAGATCTCCGATTGACTCCTTTGTTCTTATTTTAAGCGATGCATCAACATTGCAAGCCGTAAACATGATGCTGAATAGACTAGGAGCTTAAACGTAGCCTTGTTTTACTCTCAATGATATTAGTACTTCACTTCCGTGTACATTGATCTTCTGATATTTACAGTTTAGCACCTTGCAACACTTTTCATCAACACCAGATTTCTAGATTTTTGAGTCGTAATTAAACCCATTCCTGCAATTTCTTAATTATAATTGAAACTTCTTTTAACTTGTTTGGCTATTTTGTTCGTTATGTTATCTTTATCTCTTTCTGTATTTATCTTATTTTCGTGATATTTACACGATGCCACAAGTCGAAGCTTTTTATCATCATTCCTCACAACTAACAATCCAAATTCACTATTACTCTCGTAAGCTGTTTGCTAAGGTTTGTTTCCATTTTTCAGATTAAGGTTAGGACTTATCTTGATAAGAAAAAGTAGCCTTTTATTGTACAGTTTCCATTTCATTTACATGATAATGAGTCACTTGTGAATTGGTCCAGTTACTTAGATCAGAGATGAGTTATTATTAACTGGAACGCTTAGGGAGGTAATCGATAAATTTTCAATTGACAGGATACCTTTTTCAGTTTCTCTTCTATAATATATTCCAGACAGTACCTCTCGATAATTCTCTACATCGTAATTTTGGCAATCACAACAATCTTGCTTAAAATTCTCTAACATGACGATTGCTGTGTTGACTTGCAGAAACACAAGATCTCCGAAACGTTCCCTGCATATACTCCTGCTTTACAAAATTTCTAGAATCCTTTTGTTACAGTGCACCAGTTTCTTTCTGCAAAAATGAAGTGCAAACGACGTAACTTGATAGTAATTTTGTGCACCAGTTTATTTCTGCAAAAATGAAAGTACAAACGACCTAGCATGATATTAATTTTGTGCACCAGTTTGTTTCTGCAAAAATGAAGTACAAACGACGTAACTCGATAGTGATTTTGTACATCAGTTTGTTTCTGCAAAAATGAAGTACAAACGACCTAGCTTGATAGTAATTTTGTGCACCAGTTTGTTTCTGCAAAAATGAAGTACAAACGACGTAACTTGATTGTAATTTTGTACATCAAATTGTTTCTGCAAAAATGAAGTACAAACGACCTAGCTTGATAGCAATTTTGTGCACCAGTTTGTTTCTGCAAAAAATGAAGTACAAACGACGTAACTCGATATTAATTTTGTGCACCAGTGTCTTTCTGCAAAAATGAAGTACAAACGACGTAACTTGATCTTAATTTTGTGCACCAGTTTGTTTCTGCAAAAATGAAAGTACAAACGACGTAACTTGATATTAATTTTGTACACCAGTTTGTTTCTGCAAAAATGAAGTACAAACGACGTAACTTGATATTAATTTTGTACACCAGTTTGTTTCTGCAAAAATGAAGTACAAACGACGTAA